>JAYMFT010085152.1:0-14181 GCA_038088735.1 Panulirus argus | reverse complement strand
AAACTTTTTTTTATTTTTTTTTTTTTTTTTTTTTTTATATTTATATATATATATATATATATATATATATATATATATATATATATATATATATATATATATATTGATGGGATGACCTTAATTATGGCCTCAGTTGCCCATGCCGTCTCAGCTGAAAAAAAAAATGAATGAGGTAAATATCACCACAGTCTGGCTGTGAAAGGAAGGAAGAACACATCATACCACTCAGTTCTTGGGATGCTAATGCTCATAATAATGCAATAATTTAAAAGTATATTAACTTGTTAATGCCTGATAATCTAGCCAGAAGAGGAGGCATGCAGATTGCCAGCTTTTGAGATCGTGTGATTACCTATTTCTACATTATGGTAAGAGACCTTTACACTGTTAGGGCCCCATTTCTAGTACTTTCTGTGATATCAAAAAGACTTTTTGATAGTGCACCTCCAGGAGAACTGTTTACTTTCATCATTATCCTGTTCAGTCAGGAACTTAAAGTCAACCCTCTTTCTACCCTCCTCTAAGATGGACATCCATGTAGCCTTAATTCTTCCATATTAGCTCAGCCCTCTGAATTTCAATTCCATCTTGGTTGCTCTGCTCTTTACCTTTTCAGTCGTATCTTTGTGTTTTTTTAGGAATGGTGACCAGACATTATAGGCATAATCCAGTTTTTATCTATTAATGTTTTGAAAAGCTTACCTAACATTACCTGATCCATATACTTGAATGCAATATGAATATTTGCCAGCAGACAGTTTACTTCTTTCATGGTTTTCTTCATTTGAAGCTCTGGCAACAGAGGTATGATGTTGGCCCCTAGATCTCTTTCATGCATCAATTCCAGTAATTTGATTGTAATTTTTCCAAGACCCCCTGTAAGCTGATACAATTATTTTCATTCCTAAGCTGGTACAATTATTTTCATTCCTTACTTCTCTACAACCATGCTCAGTTTTCTCCTTCTGGTAAGTTATTCACATACATCATGAATATGAATGGGCCCAAGACCAGTCCTGTGGCACTCCACTTGTAATTTCAGCCTGTTCTGAATGTGCCTACTGTATCTTTTGTTCTCTTCCATGCAGATAATCCTCATTCCAGCAAAGTAGTTTACTCCTTATTCTTGCCTGTAGCTCAAGTTTCTTAATCAGCCTCCCGTGGGGTAATGTCTAAGGCTTTTTGGCAGTTGAACATAAAATCTACCTGTCCATCTGTCTGGCCAAAGACCAAGCTAACACTTTCATAAAAACTGAAGTTTTATGCATTTGTTGCGTGTAAAGATTTACCACGAATAATCCTTGCACAGGCTCTTGTCAGTGACAGGCCATTCTTGGTGTGCCATTGTTAGCACAGGTTAAGTGTGTGTTGTTGGGGTGCTGTTACAGGCACATATCTCATTTGTGACTCTAATGGCAGTGTGATCTTTATTAAATATCAGTGTACTTTTTTTTTCCGTACACATTCACCACTTCCTGCATTAGCGAGGTAGCGTTAAGAACAGAGGACTGAGCCTTAGATGGAAAATCCTCACTTGGCATGCTTCTCTGTTCCTTCCTTTGGAAAAGTAATAACAGGAGGGGAGGATTTCCAGTCCTCTGCTCTCTCCCCCATTTAGTCGCCTATTGTGACATGCAGGGAATACGTGGGAAATGTTTTTTCTACCCTATCCCCACATTTTTTTTTTATAGTTGGTGTTAATAAAAGCAAATTGTTAAAAAAGATCTTAATCAGGTAATACATTTCTCTGAAAACAAAGTTAGATTGGTTATTTACTCAGTGTTATTAAATCACCCTTAATCCTCATTTAATGGAACAAGTTTTCCTGAGTTTTCTTACCAAACTTGACTGCTGTCGAAAACCAGTCACTGTCACATTAATGTTTTGTCCAAAACAGAATCTGGTCATGTGCCTTTACTGGTGTGTGTTCTTATGGCTCCATTGTGAGTATAGTGGGATATCTGATAACTTACTCTTTTTTTATCTTCGTATTTTTATATAGTTACAGTGTTATTGAATGCATAGTGTTAAAAAAAATCTTAACTAGCCAAAACTTTTCCCTGTAAAAAATGGAGCTAATTATTTTTCTTATTTGATTGTGATTAAATCAGTCCTAACCCTTAGTAAATGGAATAGATATTCCTGAGTTTTTCTAACTTGATCGCTTTTTGAAACCGCTTTCTCAGTCATATTAATGTTTTCAGAAAAGAATCTGATCATGGTCTCTATTTTTCGTAAAGATTAGCAAATGAATTGAGGCAGCGTGGAACTAAAGTTCTATAGCAATCTTGTATGTAAAGATTAGATTAGATTTCTGGAGCTGGGGTTTTTAGATTTATTTTGAAAAAAATTAATTCTTCAGGTATTCATGTAGTTATCAACCAAAAAATAATGAGTAAATGTAGAATATCATCACCTCTCTGCAACCATCCCTGTCTGTTCTCTGCCATGTTGCTTCCCTCTCCTTGTTCTGCAGGTATTTTTTGGCAACTGCTCTTGTGAGCTGTTTGCATGTGTCCCTTCCACTACAGTTTTGACCTGAGGCATGCAGGTGGCTGCCTCCTCCCATAGTTTCTGTGTGGAGACCAGCCACATGAAGATTGACTGTTATGATGCCTCCTTCTTTCTGTGAACAGAGAAGCTGTGGAATTCTTTACTTTCTTTCATCTTTTCTTCTTCTCATAACCTTTCTTTCTGCCTTTAAGAATGTAATCTCCAAAACTTTGCACAGCTCTGATTAATTTCACTCTTTTTCTCATAATTTCTCTCCTCTGCAGTTTGTCCTGTGAGCATGAGATATTATTTCAAGGAATATTGGAGTTATAACCTTTTAACCTTCTGTCTGTGTGGTGGTTAACGCTGGCTTACCTAAACCATTGCTGTCCTTCCAACTAGACAGTGTCCTGCTCACCAACTGCAGAGATGACTTCATTAAACCACTGTCTTTCAGCCATAGAAAGCGCTCTTTCATTAGGATCATGCACATTTAAGAAAGATATACTGCTGCCACACTGGCTTTTTCCTTCCAATGGATCAGTATCCTTTTTCTTATATTTTGTATGCATTGTTAAGTTTTTGAACTGGTGTACAATACATATGTGTGCCTTAGTCAGTATTTTAGGATGCCATATAATTGTATGTACCTTTATTGTATGTGAATTTTTATGAATTTTATCATTGTTACTGCCTCTTATGCATAGCATATCTGTTATTCCATTTATCCACTTGTATATTGTACCCTAGTCTGGATGATGAATTTGTGATGTCTTATATATATGATGATATTGCGAGTTATCAATTTGAATGGTATGATGGTATAGCAAATAGAATTCAACCCTAAACCCATTCAATGTCATCATAGAAGCTAGCTTTCTGATCTCGTGTTGAAAGATACTATAAATTGTCTGTATGAGTATGCTGCATAACAAAAAATAACAAAATACTCCACATGTGATAGAGAGTCAGTGTTAAGTGTGACATGTGCTTGGCATTTGATGAAACATCAATCAGTATCCTTCACTCTCCTACACCCTACTAGCGTGTAAATGTTTACAAAGATAATCAACTTGTGATGCCACTTTTTGTCTTACATTTTATTCCATAAATCATTGCCCTATAATGTTATGTACATCAAATGTTAAATATTTAGAACAGCTTTATTATTACAAAGCAATTTTATTGAAGTAATTGCTCTCACCATAGCATAAATGTTTACAGTTGGTCACTGCATTACAAATGGGCTAGGGCCTGGACCATGTTCATCAGTCAATCTGTTCATGCCAGAAAATAAAAAAAAAGCATAGAATAGGGTAAATACCTATATGTTACTGCAATAATGTATTGGACTTTGTATTGCAAAGTACATATAGTGAATGAACATCATATTAGTTAACACTTAATGAAAAAGATACAGTTCCATGCTTTGTATGTATGAAAAATTGATTGAATTTCAAACTAGGAATTAACTGTTGTTTTTTGAGCTTTTTCGTAAGTATGGGTGTCTGTAGGTCAGACGTTCATAAATGGGGGCCCCTTGTACATTATTTAACAATTTGTGTTGCTGTTTGTAGTCATACACTTTGTTTAGATGCATTTGTTCATAAATAATTGCTCTGTCGTATTGTATATAACAAATAATGATTACTTTACAGCTTCACTATTACAGAGTGATTATATTGAGGTAATTGGTACTACCATGGCATTACTGTTTAAAATACCTGTCAATTTGTGATGCTTTCTTTTGGTCATACACTGGTTTTCTCACATATATCTGTTCATAATTTATTGCTCAGTAGTATTGTGTACAAAAAATTGTAAATGCTATAGCAAATTCATTATTACAAAATTATTATAATGAAGTAAATACTACTGCCATAGCACACATGTTTATGATATTATCATAGTGTGACATTGATTTTGGCCTGACACTTTTTTTCTGACTTGCTGTTATTCATATATGATTTCTTGTTAATACTCTCTATACCAATTGTAAAACAATTATCTTCAGGTGATTATTATCATCATAGTGTAAATGTTTATAATATTTGTCCATTTCTGATGCCGTTTTTGATCTTAACTTTTATATGTGCATTTGTTCATGAATGATAGCTTTATGTTACTGTAACCACTATATAGTAAATGTTATAGCTACTTACTGTTACAACAAATAATGGATATTATACTAGCATCACTAATACGAAGCAATGAAATGCTTGATGAATGATGTATGATATAATCATAATACATGATATGCATAAAACCACTTGAAAGATGGAACTCGATAAGTTCCCAGGTGCACTTTTGTGCAATGATTACATCATCAGGGGAGATACAAGAATGAAATAGAGGACTTAGAACAATCAGTTGATATTCAAGGAAGAGACGTAGTTAAAACACCATTGGTAAACAAGTGTTACTGGATGATGGTGTTCGGGTTGGTGTTGTTTGGATCATGCCCGTCATAAAATATTTATTATGTGGACAAGAAAGGGAACTGTTTACAAATTTTGCCTACGACAAAGCTATCCAAATTGTATAGACCATCACAAATATTGAGGTTGCAATTCTTTCTATATTTAATGATGGAAGATTCAATGATATTTTTCATAGTAAAGAATTTACAGTTAATAACTGAATTGGCATTACTCCAGTCAGTACAGTGGTCATGATTTTTAACAAGATTAAACAAAGCATTTGATTGTTGTCCTGTTCTTATGCTATATATGTGTTGCATAAGTCTAACTTAAAGATCCTTAGCTGTCTGCCCAACAGAAAACATTAAAATTTTTACATGGTATTCTGTAAACACAGCTCAAAGAATTTTCTGGTGAGTTTTTGATTAAGATATTCTTTATAGTATTTTTATTGCTAAAGGCTAGATTAACATTAAAGGATTTAAGCAACCTGGGAAGTAATGTAAAATTATCACTAAGGGGAAAAAAAAGAGATTCTTATCAAGGGGAGGTTTGAGTTTAACTCTATTATTTCTTTGCCAACTTATGAGATTTATCAATGAAAGATGTAGGATACTTTAACTTGGATCCAATAGAATATATCTTCTCAAACTCACCATCAATAAATTCCAGCGATTGAGAAGAACAGGACAAGAATAAAATGCATTGTTTATTCATGTTAAGAATTATGACTATTGTATTGCCTGGACTGATGCCAATTCAGTTATTAACTGTAACTCTTTTATCATAAGAAATATCATTGAATCTTTTATTATTAGATACACAAAGAATTGTAACATTAATATCAGTGAAGGTCTATACAAACTGGATAGCTGTGTCATAAGCAAAATTTGTAAACAGTTCCTTTTCTTGTCCACATAATGAAAATTTTATGACAGGTATGATGCCAGGCCCAAACAGCAACCTGAATACCGTCATCTGTTAACGCTTGTTTACCAATGGGGTCTTAGCTATGTCTCGCTTCCTTGTATATCAACTGACTGTTCTACGTCTTCTATCTCATTCTTTTATCTCCCCTGACAATGCAATCATTACATGAAAGTGCACTTGGAAACTTTTTGTGTTTCATTTTCCTAGTGGTTTTATGCATATACTAGATCACATACACCACTATGACCTCTTGTAATGTATGATATTTATATATATGAACAGTATAATATTACTGAATAACCTTAACAGAGAGGGTGGAATCATAGTGCCTGTCCTCTTGTAAATTTACTCAGTACATCATTATATACTGTAATCCCTTGATTGAATGGACTAATGGAGGGATGTCCATTAATGCCAAAAGTTTGGTAAATCAAATGTAACCATTTTTTATACAATATACAGTTCACACACTTTTAACTCCTCTGTCACTTGATGCCATTTTGAATTGTCTTGCAAAATTACCTAGTAAATAGAGTCACAATTCTTTGTATACAACCTGACTGCACTATAGCTTGAGGCAGACTGAGACCGAAACAAAGCGAATATATGAATTTTCCATGACAATCTGGTGATGTGGTGGAGTGAAAGAAACACAGATTGGGTGGGAAACACTATACAGATTCAAATGTTTCGACAGTCTTGATCACAGAATAAATCCAGAAGAACATGACTCCAGCTTATATATGTGTCATTGTTGGCCTTCACCCCCCTGGATACCTGGTGTGACCTCCCAAATGGTTGCGCCAGACATTTGACCGTGCTGCCTCTGCCATGTTCCCCCTGGCTGCCCCTGTCATGACTGACCTCATTGTCTCCATCAAGCTTGATCTCGCGGCCTTTGCTGCGGAGCTCTGTACTCATTGTGATCAAGACTGTCGAAACGCTGGAATCAGTTTAGTGTTTCCCACCCAATTTGTGTTTCACCCCATCACATCAGCAAAGCAAGTATGCCCCATGCTACCAAAAACAAGTGCAATATGAAATGCACATGGTGCAGCGTTTAAGATTTTTTGATTTTTTTTTTATATTTTTTCAATTATTATTAATTAAGGTGTTATTATTTGCCCTGTCCGTAATATCAGGGTCCGTTGAATCGAGTAATTACTGTATATAGTTTTATACATGTCAGAATTCTTTGTTCCTCATTTTCATTTTCTGAATTACTTTTTTTTCCGTATGTGGTGCTTATATTCCAATTTTTTCCTAGATTCACTGCAAGAATTGATTTTTGGGTCTTGAGAGTTCAAAATAGCAGAGAAGTCACAGCCTGCACAGGAGTCTGAACACTTCTTCATTATCGTGCAATATAGTTATCCCTTTCTCTTGGTGAATAGAGCTGGTATGCATCTGAATCATCATCTTTACCCATGTCGTGATATCATAGGTTTTTTTTTTTTATCATCATCAGAAGTATATTATGTGCACATTTCTTTTGATTCATTGTTTATTAGGCTATGCCTTCTCTTTCTCCAGTTCAGTGCGAGATATTGACTTTTGTGACAGACCCTTCCTGGGTGTAGTGGAAATTATTCCCAGCCAATGGCAGCATCTCCTAGAAGGACTAGAAACAGTAGCTTGGCTGGTTAAATTTTCGAATAAATTAACATTTTTGATGGTAGTATGGGGAATTGAGAACTGTTTGTCAGGTATATGATGTCAGGAATATGAGACTTGAATAGAGAATGAGTTACACACCAGTACTGTATTACCTCCATGATCCATTCCCCCTTTTTTTTCAATGGAATATATCTGTATTACACTTTATTAAGGAAAATAACAAAAAAGTAGTATATTTTCCTCTGCATTTGTTTGGGAGTGTGTTGAGTAAACAGGGGAGGGCCTGTGCTGACAGGCTAGTTATTCTTTGTCTATATAAGTCTATCTATCTGTCTGTCTGTATCTCTGATGCCATAACAAAAGAGTCTTTTGGTGAACTCCAGAGCTGCTTCTTTGACTTCATTGCCTCATCCTTAACAGGCCACTGGCAGAAGGCAACTCTTGCACATAAGTTTACAATGGTTATGGTTTTTCTCAAGTTTCATTGCATTCTTTTTAATCCTAATCAAATTACACTTTATGATTTCAAGGCATATTTTCATACTACACAGTGCATGTTTTACTTATCTTTTACATATTTTATGTATTTATTACATATACATCACAAGTAAGCACTGCGCTAGAGTTGCTGGCTGCCAGTAGCTTATTAAGGGTGAGAAACCAAAGGGTATAAGAAGTGGCACTGGAGTTCATTAGTTATGGAAACTCTGTAGCTGTGGCTACTTCTTGAGGGAGTTCCAGTTGGAACAGGCATCAGAGATATAGATGAATTTTTTTTATACATATTCGCCATTTCCTGTGTTAGCAAGGTAGCATCAAGAACGGATAACTGATTCTCAGAGGGAAAAATCCTCACATGGCCTGCATCTTTGTTCCTTCTCTTGGAAAAGTAAAACATATGTTTTATGTATATATATATATTATATACATTGAACTTTATTTGCATGAATAAGTGAACATAACTTTATTGTATCTGAAATATCAACACTTAAATCCCAGGAATTTCTTCCAATTTAAAAGACAAGGGAAAGTATTTAAGAATTTTGAGAAAGTGAAAGACCTGTAAGTCTTTTCATCTGAAAGTTCTTCTTTCAAACCCCCTCCTTCATGTGGGTGTGTTTTCATTGAACAAACCAGAGAGGATAGAAATGCAGGTTTTGAAATTGGAGAAATGTATTCTTTGTAGTGCTCTGTTTTGCAAGTGGTTTTTCTTTTGTGTTTGGGGGAGGGGGGTGGAGTCGCTTTTCCCTGCCTTACCTTCCCCATTCCTTTGCTTGAAAAACCTTTCTCATTACTAACTTTGACTGGTTTGGGTTGATGTTTATAACCTGCAGAAAGTTAGCTTTGTCTGGCCAAGAGCCAGTGGGTCAGTGGTATTGTTTCAGTGGCTGAACATGATTGGCTGAAGGTAAGCCCAGAACAAACAAATAGGCTGCTATATAGTTGGAAGGATGTTGATGAGTGGGGGGGCAAGTGTTCCCCACCAGATTGACAGTTCAGAAGGTCCTTATTCAAGTATTCCTAGAGAGAATATCTCATGTTTACAGGAAAACGCCACAGAGAGAAAAGGTTTTTCCTTTCACCTGAGATGACCTTCAGTAAGGCATGTTTTGCCCATGTCATATCAGTCATGTTAAAAACAAGATGTAGTGAATTGTAAATTAATGTATGAGTGAAACATTAAACTTAAATGAGGTCACATTTTTCACAAGATTACTAATGTATAGTAATTATCTTGAATTATCTGACAAGCAGAATTGCTTCTCCGCTCTACTGATCAAATCCTGGATCAGATTTATTACATTAGTTAGCATCAGTTCAGATTTTGAATTTGAAATTATAATGAACATGTGTTTACAGGAGTTCTTGAAGTGAGGTATATAGTAGTTGACTTAGATATACTGTAGCAGATTTTAGCAGATTTAGGACTTTTTTTTTTTTTTTAGGAATACAAACCCTTCTTCTTCTTCTTATACAGACAGACCCATGGGGAATGGCTCTCCCAAATGGTGGTTCAGAAACACCCAAACAGGTACTGTATCAGGAACTGTAATCTTTGCTTTGTTAGCCAAGTTACTGTACAGTATATATACCCAAATCACAATTCTTTGTCAGTGATATACTAGTTAGTGAGAATTTATCATAAGGGTAGATTAGATACATTACCATTTGTAGTTTTAGAACTAATCTTTATGTAGATGATAAAATTGACATAGTAAAGAATATTAGAAGCATCAGTATATGAGCTCCTTAGACTAATTTTCTTGTAGTTGGGACTGGCATGTTCATTGATAACTTTATAAGAATGTAGGTCAAGTTAGTTTTACATGTTCATTGATAACTTTATAAGAATTTAGGTCAAGTTTGAATTAAGTGATTGTTTATGAAGTTATTGTGACAATGTTTGCTGTTAGATTTTATGTACAATTGATACATATACAAACATGGAAAGGAAAAAGAACAAGTTACTTTATCACATGACTTGCATCACTCAAGTGAATACAGAGTTAAAACAAAAGGAATTATCTCTCATTGATGCTTTCTCCATTGGCTGTAATTCCATTGCAACCAATGATGATAGTGTATTAAACATTCTTAATCTTTACAGTGTCCTTTTCTGAAATTTCTCCCCCCCCCCCATCTCTCTCTCTCTCTCTCTCTCTCTTTCTCTCTCTCTTTCTCTTTCTTCTTCTTCTTCTTCTTCTTTTTTTCCATGCACCAAGGTAACCAGTCTCTTGTAAGGAGTAATGCATTCTGCCATTTGGCATACTATGGAGTTAGGGTTAGGGACCCCAGTTATACAGAATAAATTTATATTAAAAGTGCAAGGCATTTCACAATCCACTGCATGGAAATGGAAGCAGAGATAAAGGTTTTAGAAAGGCATTCATGGTTTTTATATTTTTCCCACAATACTGTTTCTTGTCTCCCGTTTTATGCATGTTTACAGTCTCCACATTGGATGTACTTGCTGGGAAAATTGTTTCTTTTGTTAGTTTGATTTTGTCTTCTTTTAAGATACTGGTTAGTTTTCACATACCTGTACAAGTTGAACTTTTTTTTTTTTTTTTTTTTTTTTTTTTACATACATACATACATACATACATACATGCTTGCCATTTCCCACTTTAGTAAGGTAGTGCCAGGACAAAGAAGTAGCCTCATTTGCTGACATCCATTCTCTAGCTTTCTTGTATCATGAACCAAAACACTAGCCTTCCATCCACAGCCAGGCACCGTAGACCTGTGGTTTCTCCCACCTGCTTCATATACCCTGGTTCAGTCCATGGACAGCATGTTCTCCCCTGTATGCCACATTGCTCCAGTTCACTCTTATCACTTGCACGACTCTCACCCACTTGCATGTTCAAGCCCAGAACCTTCGAAGCATCTTTCACTCCAACCTTTCACCTCTTCCTTGGTTTCCTCCTTTTCTGTATTCCCTCCACTTCAGACAAGTATACCTTCTTAGTCATTCTTTCATCCTCTCCAAATGTCAAAACCATTTGAGCACACCCTCTTCAGCATCCTCTTTCGTACTTCTCTTACTGCCACTTCTTTCTCTTACCCAATTTTTTTTTCTTATGCTTGATTGCCATTTCCCACATAAGAAATGCCACATCCACTCACATTCATTCTTTAACTGTTGTGTGTTATGTACCAAAACCACATCTCCCTGTCCACCACCAGGCCCCACTGACCTTTCCTTGAATGCTTCACATGCCCTAGTTCAGTCCATTGACAGCACATCGACCCCTGTATACTACATCTTGTGCACACCTTTCACCCTCTTGCATGTTCAGGCCCCAATCGCTCAAAATCTCTTTCACTCAATCCTTTATTGTTCCCTCCACTTCTAACATATGTATTCTCTTTTTCAACCTTTCCTCACTCATTCTCTCCATTTGTCCAAATCATTTCAGCACACCCTCTTCACCTCTTATCCACAGTCTTTTTATTACCACACCTCTCTTGTACTCATTCATTACTTACCTGATCAAACCACCTAACACTGCATATTATCTTAAGACATTTAATTTTTAATACCACCCACCTCTACACAGTCATATCTGTAGCCCATGCCTCACATCCCTATAATATTGTTGGGACTGTTATACCTTCAAACATACCCTCCTAGGTAACAACCTCTCTTTCTACACATTCTTCAGCACTCCTTGGACCTTCACCCTCTCACCCACCTTATACCTCACTTCATTTCTAGTTATTAATCAACCCTCTTTCCACACAATCCTTATTCTGCTCAAGTCCTTTTCCCTGTCACCCACCCTATGGCTCCCTTGAGGTCTCATGGTTCCATTTGCTGCCTTATCCACTCTCACATGGGTTTTTCATGACTTTCCTGTTTAGGGGTAAGATTGCATTGTGGGTGATAAAGATTTTTAGTGCCTCATGTTTTTTTGTGTTCTTGAGGAATAGGGATTTTATTGGAATGGGTTAGGAGTGCTTCATAGATAGGGGCTGGACTGGTGTGATGTGTGGATTTTCTTTAATGTGCACCAGAGTTCATTGTTGTGGTTCTTGTGGTTCAGTGTGTTGAGGAAGGAGTGCCAGTTCTCATTTTATCAGTTCTCATTTTATCTTTCAGTGATTAGATTTCTGATCATGTTCTTTAAAGTTTGGATTTGATTTCCGATGTCTGTTGATAGTGAGTGGCTGTGTCTGAACTGGTTTCTTTGCTATATAAAATGTGTAACTTGTAGGGAGAAGTATAGGTTTATTTTGTTCTGTGCCATTGTGGTATGTGCTTTTTGCTGACTTGGTTGGAGATGTTGATGATATGTCAGACAGCATGATGTAGGGATTAGAAATCATCTTCATTAAAGCTTTAGAGCTCTGCTTCCTTGTATAGTATAAAGACTGTCCAGTCTGCTTTTTTGTAATTTGTGTAAGATTTTTGGAGGTTGTGTTGATTGGATGGACTAGACTGAGTGTTATCAGGATGGGCTAGTGGTCAGAGGATAGTTCATGTAGTATGCTCTTGTTGGTCCTTGTGTTTGGTGCTGGTGATCAGAACATGATGTCTGGTGAGGTCATCTGCTGGAGGTAGTGGGATGGAAATCTAGTTGGCTGGTTGCATAGGTTGAGGATATAGAGAGGTTGCAGTTGGTTTAAGAATAATTCACTTCAAGGATTATAAGTGTGAGTTTTGAGCCAAATTGCATAGTGAGCACTGAAATTTCTGTAGAGATGTGTTGGGCATTCTGGTGAGTTTTTGCAGTTAGGTAATATTTCTGGGGAGACAGGTGGAAGGGGGAAGTATGTAGATGTTGATTATGTTGTTGTTGGTAATGTGAAGTGTTAATTTTGTTGTATTTCTGGGGTGTTGTTATTGTTTGTGATCTGTTTTGCAGTGTCTGGTGTTGGTTAAAGGTATGGTTTGATGGACAAGTGTTTTGAGTCCTCACCCTTGTCCTTGACTGTCATTTCTTACAGTTGTGTTGTTACAGGAAGCTGGAAGGGTAGATCTGGGTATGTCTGGTTTCTTGGATGATGGCTATATGGATGATGTTTTCTCTGAGTTGGGTGAATACTTCTGTGTGTTTGTTTCAGGTGCTGTTGGTGTTGAGCTGCAATGTGTTTAGTTTGTCTTTAGTTTGTCAGTGGAGCTCTTTTGTGTAAAATAGTTTGTTTATGAAGATTGCGAATGTACATTCATTGATATTGTTTGTTAGGAGTGTGTGTGGAGGTGCATGGTTTTGTGTTGGGGTTTTAGGTTATGCTGTATAATTGGTTGTTGCATATTCAATATTCTGATGTGCATTGGAGGTGATACCGCTGAGTGCAGTTTGAACATCTGATGGATTAGTGTTTATTGGCATTTGGCTTTGTGGGTAGAGGTATACTCTGTGTCCAGGGTTAGGGTTAATGTCACCAGCTTGCATTACTAATTGAGATGATGATGACCAGACCATCATCTTCCAATAGTGAAAAAATGTGTGTGAATGTGTAATGTGTCTCATAATGACCCATGGTCCATCACAGCAGCTTGAGGCTGGACACCACATAGGAACAGGAATACATGAAACCCTCTGGATTTGGAAACTTGAAGGATGTGCCGTTTTGATAACTGCTTCTTTTCCTACACATCGAAGCTTTGGAACTCTCTATCTTCTCATGTCTTTCCCAATAACAATGACCTGACACATTTCAAAAGACAGGGCTTTCACTTTCTCAAAAATTCGTAAATGCCTTTTCTTGTCTTTTCTCTTTCTGTGTCTTAATTCTCTCTATATTTCCATTGGGGCCCGGCTTTGATGTGAACGTTTGTCTGTGACTGGAACCTTCAGCCTAAGAAAAGTCAGTGTCACCACAGACCTATCTTCATGAGCATAGGCTGGAGGCTGTTGCAGCTGGCATTCCCTTCAGTTCTCTTCTTTCTTATATATTTATTATATACTTATGAGGTTCCTGCAGCACTCAGGAAACTGGCCACATCAACCAGTCAGGTCCATAGATCATAAATTGTTGTTATTATTGTTTGTGTTTTATGGGGAGAGAGTTCTACACTCATGTTGCCCATTCTTCTTAACCTTCTATATATTTGCCATGTCCACACACACACACACACACACACACACCCACACCCACACACCCACACACACACACACACACACACACACACCCACACACACACACACCCACACACACACACACCCACACACACACACACACACACACACACACACACACACACACACAC
>JAYMFT010085151.1:0-28470 GCA_038088735.1 Panulirus argus | reverse complement strand
ATATATATATATATATATATATATATATATATATATGTGTGTGTGTGTGTGTGTGTGTGTGTGTGTGTGTGTGTTTCCAGCCCTACAAGCGGCAATTGCCTCCATGGATAAGGTTTACAGCCGGCTTTGTTACCACCACAACTCGCAGACAAGAGAATTCATTCCTACAACAGCAAGTGGACTGGAATGGTTCGTTTTATGGTCGCCGCAGCGCTGATGGTTATAGATCACCTACGTTTTATCATTGACGATACCAAAGGAATATGGCATTAGTTTCCGGTCCAACTTTTACCTTTAATATAAACAAAATGTAATGTCAATTCGGCGTAAGTGGTATCACACGCAACAGTGAAAAAAGGGAACAAACCAGTAAAATAACACAGCTAATTGAATAATTTAGCAGGATCAAGGAAATACTAAGCCAGCAAGTGGAGTTTTCGGGTAAGCGACGGTACGGGAGCAGAGTCCATTTCCCTGAGCAATACATGCGAGTGTTTCTGGCTGGTGGGCTGGACATGCGCCCCACACGTGCGTGGACGCTGTCGAAAGCAGTGAGGGACAGAGGCGAAGACACACACACACACACTGGCTCTCGAGGTTATCTACATATAAATATTCCTAGTGATCCTAAAGACTGGCTGGTTGACTGTTTGCTCGTAACGAGCGTCTGAAAATTGGTCAGTCTGTGGTTGACTCGTCTCTCTCTCTCTCTCTCTCTCTCTCTCTCTCTGAGGTCTTCTTTTGATCTCTCACAATTACAGATGTCCATTTCTCTATCCTCGTCTCGGGGGTCTCTTCGACTGTTCTGCTCAATATCTCGTTCTCTCTCTCTGTGAACTATCTGCACCTCCTTCCTCCAACACCAACGTATTCTCACATTAAAATTACTAAACGCAGAATTCTAGCATCGTGTTACTTAAATATCTGACAGCTTTAATTTAGCTTTCCAACTACTCGGGAACTCAACTACGGGGAAGATCCAGCAACGCATGATACCCCAGACATCTAGTCAATCATCCACCTCGCCTCCAGTCTCAACGTTCCATATATGCACCGAGAGTCTGTATGGTCTCATGATTACCTTGAACACCTGGGAGTGTTCAGGCGTTCTCGATTGGTAGTTGTATCTTGACGCTGACGGCCTTAATGACCACCCCGTGGCTGGCAGTAGGTAGGCCTACAGCCCGAGTAACCCAAAACAGCCTATCGGTGTTCTCCTCCTCCTCCCGTCTCGACCAAAACCGTCCATCCAGCCACCACCTTGTTCCGAAGGCATCGCAAGCGTGGCAGGCCAAGACCTAAAAGGGCCGACTCCTCCTCCTCCTCCTCCTTCTCCCTAGGTTGAGTCTGGGGCTTGATATTTCATAGCCCCGGCGGCGGCATCGGCAGCAGCAAGCGAGCGAGCGAGCCAGCCAGCCAGCCAGCCAGCGAGCGAGGGGCCTGTTGGACGCGCCAGTGATTTATGACTAAAACTAGAGCCTGGGCGGTAATTACGCATTAGCCCGACAATCTTGGCTCAGAAGTTTTGATGTATGTTCAGTCACCACGCACGTACGTACACGCACACCCGACCGACGCGACTGGGGGTTGGTGTCTGAACGCCCGAGCGCTCAGTGCGGGTGGGTCTACGCGCTGGCCGTACGTAGTATACCACTGCGGATACATCCGCACCCGGCCTCATTCTAACATCCACACACACACACACACACACACACACACACGTCAACAGAAATCACACTTGTACATAACCGTCTGAACATTCACGTCATCCACAATAAATAAATGTAAACACTGAAGAAGAAATGGGGAGAGTGTGACGGGTCATCGTGAGGGAGAGGCTAAACAACACGCCCTGTGCAGGACAACAACGCCATTGCAGTACATGCAAAAACCCCCTGGTGTGGGGGGAGAGCAAGGCACTCTGGGTACATACAGGTGGCTGTTCAAGTCCTTGCCGTGGTCCCACGTGTTGAGCCTCATATACCTCCTGGTGGGCAGACGTTTGCCCACCCGGGCACCTGCACCAGGACTACTGCATCGCTTTGGCACCAGCACCGGGACTATTCGTCTCTTCGTCGGCAAAAGCACCAGGACTGTGATTTGTCCCTTTGGCACCAGCACCAGGGCTATGTGTCCCTTTGGCACCAGCACCAGGACTATGGCTCCTTTTGTCTTATTGGCAGCTCCCATAGATATGGGGGAAGGGAACTGTGGCTTCAGTCTATTACACAAGGCAGCTAGAGAGTGGATGTGACGTGAACGAGGCCTTTACTTCGTCTGTTCCTGGCGCTACCTCGGTAACGTGGGAAATGGCGAACAAATATTAAAAAAAAAGAGTACATATATACTTTACACGTCTGTGGGTGTGTAAATCTTCTGATTGGAATACGTCTCACGCCGCTGAAGACGCCAAAAGAACAACTGAATTTCACAAAACCGTGAAATTAAGAAACCTGTCTCAAGTCCTAAAATAAGACACAGGAGATTATATCCATCGGACCCGAGACTCACCTCCTGATATAAGATATTACAGGAGTAAGTCTTCCCCCTTACAATAAGAGACTGAGAATGATCATTCCTTACCTCCTAAAAATAAGGAGGAAATAGCCAATTTCTCTCCTCTTGGAATAGGGGTTACGGGGCCTATTTTCTTAGCACTTAAAATAAGAGATCACAGGCGCAGGAGGTCTTGCCTCTTAAAATAATGGTTAAGGAACCCAAATCTTACCCTTAAAGTAAGAGGTTAAGGCACCAACCTTAATCCTCCCCCCCCCCCCCCCCCAAAGAGCTCCCACCCCTGCCAATTTATCCCACCAAAATCCCCTTCAGGTAAATATAATAAAAACGTTCCAGGTCAAATTACCAGCACCCGAGGGGGGAACACCTCAATAAAACCGTGTTGTATAATCGCGTCTCTGCCGCTCGCTAAATCCCTCCATACACCATGTGTTCTCCATTATATATACAAAAGGTCAGACGGTAAACCTTCCCTGTGCCCTTTTCTTTTTTTCTTGTAACATTTCTCTGTGAGTCTCACTCTTAAAATGTTATTGACGGTCTAGGTAAAATAAGATTATTAGATCTCTATGGATAGAGAGCGAGAGAGAGAAAAAGAGAAGAGAGAGAGAGAGAGAGAGAGAGAGAGAGAGAGAGAGAGTATAAATCAGTCTAGTGTACACAGACGGTCTTCTGCTGGACCTTATCAGCCTTCCTTGATACTAATTACACCTGATGATCGAACAGAATTAATGTGTCCTCTTAACCATAATCCACCAACAAGGTATAATCTGGGTATTGCTGTTTGCTGTTTCTTAGAGAACATCTTTCAGAGTATGTTCGTCAAGGTCCCGAACGCCTCACATGAGGTTGGTCGTTGTCCCACGTGACACAGTCATCCTCCGATCAACTTCCAATCCAAATATGAAAATAAAGTCTATTGTAACCCTTGTTATATATATCTACCCCTCCATCCCTCTCTTGCGTCTACCTATTGTAACTCAAGAGAGATTGTACCGCACACACTGTATTTGGCCACTCATCCGCCACTCCCCTCCCTATCTCCCAACATCTCTCTTTCTCTCTCTATCTCTCTCCCTCTCCCTACACCACCATCTGGCCTCCCCCATCCCTTCGTATGGGCTTTTCCCCTCACCCATCCATATGGGCTTCCTCCCCTCACCCATACAGCGGGAGCTGTACCTGCTACATGGCCACACTTACGGGCATCACGTTTAGCACGTCCTCTCTGCCCTCCTCTATACCTTCTCTACGAGTTCCTTGTGCTTCTTTAAGTGAGAAGATCAACTTGAGAAGCATATTGCACTTTGGGCCTATTACAGGAAGTTAATAGTTTGCTGCATAATTCCTTATCCATGTTTTCGAATGCTGATGTATAATTTGACAGAAGACAGTGTTTTCTTTTACATTTCTTCTGTGGTTTGTGTGCTACGGGGAGAAAGTTTTACACTCACTTTACCCCGTCACTTAAACTTGTGTGCGTGTGTGTGTGTGTGTTGGTCTTAGTTTCGCACACTCGAAACTTTATCACATCAACATTTCATACTTTCCTACACATCCAAGGGAGCGCCTGCTTCACCTTTCACCCATAGCATGTCGTACGTGGAAATCAGGACACCTTTCTTTTTTTTTTCTTTTTTTTTTTCATACCGCGTTAGACTCATTTACCTGATGTATGGCCGACCGAGGGGCGAGGGTTCGTCACGGGGTCGCGTGGCGGGCAGCCGTTCCTTTGGAGGTAATAGTCCCGATCATATATATATATATATGGACCGAGAAGGGTTAACAGCCGAGCAATAAGGCCGACTGTCTGACCCACACATATAGATAGATAGACAGATGGATAGATAAATAGATAGATAGATAGATAAATAGATAGATGGATGGATGGATGGATCGATGGATGGATAGATAGATAGATAGATAGATAGATAGATAGATAGATAGATAGATAGATAGATAGACAGATAGATGGACAGATATATAGACAGATAGTAGATAGATGAATAGATGGATAGATATATAGACAGACAGAGAGATAGACATACAGAACAGACACAGACAAACATAGATAGATAAATAGATAGATAGACAGACAAAGACAAACGGATTGACAGATAAATAGATACACAGTAGACAGTAGATAGACAAGAGTGAAGCAGGTCTGCTCGCTGGACTCAGCAGGGCCTACTGACAGCAACAGCGGCAGCAGCAGCGGTATAGGGGCTTTCAACCAGCGAGAGTCAGAGGCTTCTCTCACTCCGCCAAGATGCGCCGCCAACAGTGACGAGAGGCAGCAGGTCCGTTAGCATCAACGGTCCGACACCAACAGCAACACCCTTCACCCTCAACAGAGAGAGAGAGAGAGAAAAAAAAAACATGCAGCATGCAACAGAAGAGCTACTGCTGTCCATTCCTCTCTCTCTCTCTCTCAGCAGCATGACAGGAACAGCATTGACAGATGCAGCGCTGATGCAGCAGAAGAGCTAGTGCTGTCAACTCTCTCTCTCTCTCTCTCTCCCTCAACAGCACGACAGAGGCAGCATGCAGCAGAGGAGCTAGCGCTGTCCATCGGGTCTCTCACTCACACACACACACACAGCTTCCCCATGCCCCATAAATCTTCCGTCACCCCAACATTAACCTCCAACACCAGCCAAATATTTCATATAAGCTTGAAGTTCCCCCAAGATTTCGCCTTATCTCCAAATATCGGAAATATATTCCCAAATATAAAAAAAAAAAATTATAAATATACGGTTCCACATTTTCTTTTTTTTTCTGTTATTTTTCCCCGTGTCTGTACTCCTGCCGTGTATCATAATAAGCGTAAAAATAAAAAAAAATATTCTCAAGACGAATGCGCATTATTCTCCCGTATTTTACGGGCCAGCCAATCTTAATACGGTGGCACTCGAAGACGTATGGTTCGATGCGGAGTTCATCAGCCGGGGGAAGAGGAGGAGAGAGAGAGAGAGAGAGAGAGAGAGAGAGAGGAACTGGCGTCCGGGTTAATTGGCGACTGATGGCCTATAGTTACTTTGGGATTAAATAATGGAAAACCCAGCCGAGTTTATTACGCCCGCACCAACGACACACGGAAGGATCGCGAAATCGGTAATGATACGTGTTGCCCCTTAACGTAGGTCGGTAACTTGACTGGAGGCCGGCTGGTGCTGCACCGTCGGGCGTTCGTCTGATGGGAGGGAGTGAGGAGAGGAAGGGGGCGATGATGAAGGGCAGAGACGAAGGGGGAGAGATGGAGGAGGAGGAGGGGGAGGAACTGCCGCAGAGGTGAATGCTCAGGGCCAGTTTATCGCAGAGCATTAACGTTGCACCAGCAGCAGAAACAGCTAGCTTGGGAGCGAAGAAGAGAACGAAACTGTTCCTGAGACTGTGAAACAGTCGAGGTTATCTCACCGCTGGGCGTGGGGCAGTTCTTTTGGCTCTTCCAGTAGGCAGTGTTAAGATCTGTATGCCGTCCCAACACTGGGAGATGAGTGTTTAAAAACTTTATCCGTAGTCACGTAACGAGGCAGAAGGTGTTCCTCTATGCGCCCTGAGACGGTTCCGGACTGTCTCAGGAACAGTGGAGCATCCAGAAATAGCTTACAACGCTACAGTGACATTGCAACCAACTGCAAACCGTTTTTCTTTTTCAGAAACCATGCGAGTACTGCAATACGAACCAAAAATTACAAGATGGTAAGGGAATGCAACGAGGATCATGGAAGCAATTAAGAGACTTCCAGTAATCATGGAAGAGCTCGAGACTATTATCGGGAACTGGAGCCATTTGATATCACTGGAATTATATTCAAAATTCATTTAACGAGACCTTTTCACACACACACACACACACACACATCCAACACACGACAAGCGTGTGTGAGAGTTCGTCAAAGGTTTGGGGAGAGGCGGTGAGGGGGAGAGATAGAAATAGAGGAGGAGGAGGAGGAGGAGGATCACAGCTGGTGAGAGTGGGAGTGGAAGATGTGTGCGGAGGAGGAGGGAGATGGAGGACAATGATGGCTGCCTCTGCCATTATGTACTCAAGCCGTAGCGAGCTGACGACTGTCCGCTGCCACCGACCGCGGCCCCTAATGGCGCGCTGTAGCCGACACGCCGCGTTTCCCTCCCCTGCATTTTATTAAGTCACGCCACTGTAAAGGCGAGATCCTCCTCCCGGGGTGGAACGAGCAGGGCAGCTTATTACCGCCGCAAGGTCTCCCGCCGGGGTGACACTCTTATGTCGAGCGATGGTTCTTGGATTTCAAGGTCTCCGGGGGATAGTGGTCCAGGATAAGATCGCCGTCTGTCTTCACGGACGGGAGGGGAGAGGAGAGGAGAGGAGACCTCTTCTCGCTCCACGCTCGACGCGAGTTACGGAGGACCGTCTAGGGAGGCGAGACCCGCAGTCCCCTGAATGGTTCGAGTAAACCTCCGTCTGTAGCCTTGAGCGCATGGATTCGTCCGTCCAGTGCGGGATGATGAGGAGGAGAAAGAAAGAAAACGAGACGCTTCATCTTCCAGGTTCCTCTGAAGGGCGCTAGCGCGCTGGGCCGCGATATCCATCCCTGCTGGGTGTGTTCTTTAGCAGCGGTGACCTCCATCCAGTCTCTCAGGTCCTCGCGGAATGATTATTATTGTCTAATATGTCACCATGAACAATGATTTGTCACCATCTCCATCATCCTTTTGTGCGGCACGGACTGTCATTTCCATCATCCATTGTGTTGTGTACGAGTCATATTCCATCTCGAAGACACGAGTGTGAAATGGCAATCACCTCCGACCGTGTCTGTACGCCACAGACTCGAAGGTGCCGCTCGCTCGCCCGCCCTCCAGCAATCGCTAGCTACAGCGCATTACGACACGTCTCTTCGTACGCTCCTTAACGAAGGGGTGACGAGTAACTGAGGTAATTACGTTTTGTGTAATTTTTTTTTGTGTGTGTGCTCCGACATCAGTATGTTTTAGAAGAGAGACTCTTTTATTAGGTTCTCTGCCAAAAACTTTTTAAGAAAGACCAAAATATTACCTTCATTACTTCTCCTCTTTGTCCCTTCCTCCAGCCTTGGATTCGGTGCTAGTGTGACAGTAAGGAGATCTGAGACGTCCTCCGTAGGGTTGGGTACTGTAAGTAAGACAGAGAAATTGACATGGACTGGTAGACAAAGGACTGTCTCAAGACTTAAGTTATTGTAATGTACACAAAGTTACAATTCTGCTAAAGATTTTTAGATATGTGACAGAAAAGCAACACCCCGTACAACAGTTATTCCTAACATGATGTCTATGGGGTCGAATAATCCGATTAAACAACTGATTCTAAACAATGTTCATACCTCGCCTCACATTAAGGTTAGGTTAGGTAAGGCGCGGGAAGATTAAACTCACTCACCACAGAAATGAGCAACATGGTGGTAGTACCAACTCAATGTAAGAGTGAATGCAAAAGTTGATCCACAGAACACATTATTAGTACCCCTCAGTAATAATAATAATAACACTGATAGGTAAAACATATAAAAAAGGTTATGCAAAAAATGAATCCATAAAATGATGATAAAGTAAATAGGAAAACAAATGTGTACGAAATAAGATTGCCGAACGAGAAAATCATCATGGCTCAGGTAAAAGCCACATTCCACCATCATGAAACTGCCGTCACCATCGTCAAAGACTCTTAACCTCCGCCATGAAATGATCCGAGTGACAGCCTCTGATTCGGTACTGCCGTCCGTCCTCCTGTCGACAGCTAAGACTGTCTACCAACACGAGCACATCTCTCTGACGCGACACCATCTCAGAGGCTTCACATCTCACGCTTTTTAAGACCTCGATACTGCCTCATGGCAATTCTTCTACCTTTGTCCTTCGAGTCGAGATTAATGACTATGATGAGACTAACAGCATTAGCTCTTTTCATAACACAATCGTGTTTCCTGCGGGCATTCTTTACGCTTCCCCCCGAGGTTCATATAACCCTGTTTCTTTGTCACCCAGATGAGGTAGTGTCCTCTACGGTGGCGACCGTCTTATAACAAAGTAAGTTCAACTCTCCGGACGGCTTCATCTTTCGTTAATGGAAAACAGTGAAGGACACTGAATGTCCAGACACACGCTACTTCTGCTAAAGGAGCGCTCACTCCGCTTTCAGTCAGGAGCATCGGGCATGGGTCCTCTTTTACCCGTAGCCAGCAAAAAAAAGGGACACGTTTCCCCTCTGACTGCAGACAGGAACATTACAAATGTTCCCTCCGCCTACTACCAAAGGTATATACAAGATATATGTATCATTTGCTTGCGGTCGTGAGGCGTGAGAAACGTATCCCCCATCCTTCCCCCTTCTGCATGAAAGCACATCCATGATTTAGCGTTTCCTCTCTGCTTCCAGCCAGGAACACACACACACACACACAAAACAAAAATGTTCCGTCAAATCGTAATACGGAACAAAAGACGGGCACTCCCCCTGCATGTAATCTGGCGCACTGGATGAGAGTTGCCTCGGGTAGCCGTCACAGGCAAAGGGCAAGTGCTACCCTACCTGCAGCTCAGGTCGCTGGCCAAAAAACATCGTAACACTTGCCCGTGACAATCACCAGGTCGTCAAACGGTCACTGGCCAGCGAGCCTTGAACGACTCAGGCGAAACTCATAACAACGGAGGCAACCCATACGCCATTCTCTATCAAGTGTTATTTGGTCCCGTATCTGCACAACTATAAAGGCAACACGACTTCTTGTCGCCAGCTGAGGGTTCTTCCTTTTGTGTGTGTGTGTGTGTGTGTGTGTGTGTGTGTGTGTGTGTATGAAGTTCATCAGAACGCAATAAGCACTTTTCAAAAACCAAGGTCAACAACAAATGCCGTTAAATGGGAGGCCACGAAGCATATACGCATCAATTCCATATGAAGGAAATGCATCGTCACAGGAATTTCTAATAACGCTCTACAGAAGGTGCCCCGTGCAACGGAGACACGAGAATCCATCATCGCTCGAAGTTAATCTGAGAATTCTGAAGGCGATGTCGTGGATTCGTTTGGGCGACATTCGTCATCGGAGTCTGTGGCTTCAAGACCCCTCTGCGAATATTCCCCTCGGGGGCCCAGGTACTCGAGGTGGGTAGGACGTGCTCTGCCAATGCGGGGGAAAAAACAGTTGCACTGAGGAAATCATGAAGAGTGAGGGAACGATGAGGAGGCAGCCCATATTCCTCAAATATTACTCTCTCTCTCTCTCTCTCGCTTTCGTCGATTTTGCAAGGCGTCCAGTGGAAGGAAGAGAAGTGACAGTAGCATTTCCGAGTCATCGGTTTCGCTCGCCGGGGAAACCGGGGGGAACAGGGAACGGCTCGAAAATCCGGCCAAGCCCAAGATAAGAACATATTAAACTAACTCGGGTTATCGGACTCAGTGTTCAGCCGTGTCCTGGGGAATGGAGCCTCCTCGCCTCGCCTCCCCCTCCCCACAAAATCCTGCTGTTGTGACGAGTGACCCCGACGGACGGATACAAGGTCACCCTCCTCAGAAACCGGTAGACTGTCGGGAGTACGGATGTCGTGTTCGATCAGCCGGATTAATGCGCCGGAACAGTCAACATGTGTACCATAATAGCCTTCACGCAACAGATGAACACTTTACAATGGGTAGGCTAAATGGAATTCCCTGTGGAGACCGTCCCGAACCTGTGGCGGGCGGGTACACAATGGATGCCCACCCAGAAGAACCTCTTGGGATCCCCGCTCCCCAACAGATGGCACAGACAAACACACACAAACACACACGTTCCTAAATGAGGATGTCCCCTTTTTGGCCGGGTTCCACTCCAGGCGATATCTCAATATCCCGACGACGAGTCTCTGGACAACCCCCTCCATATAGCGATCCTATGGGGTTTGCTCGTTTGTCCAGCCTGGGTTGATTCATATCACCCCCCAACCCCACTACGTCCGTGAGGCCCTGATGAAAGGCTGGATCCTGTGTACGCCTCTCATCACCTTGACCTCCTGGACTCCCCGCCATCCAACCAGCTCCAAGACGCAACCCTGGATGACTTAAAGAGTGTTGACGATCATAAAACAATTTCCCAATACCCCCCTAAAGTTAGCTCCTTCGACTCTCGCTTTCTCAAACATTTAGAATCACATTCGTCTTTATCTGATCACCTGTGTGGCTTTCGTATTGCAAGATCCACCGGCGATCTTCCTTCGTCCATGACTCATCTCTGGTCCTATACTTTCTCAGTCAGGGATCCTGGCGAACTTTTCGACGTGGTCCTCGACATGCTCTCCGAAGCAATGTGCCAGTCAGGGTGTGGCATGAGTCTCTGCTATCCAAACTTCCCACTTTTGTCCTTTCTGCTTCTCCCTGTTCCTAGATGCATACCTTCCCCTTTCATTTGGTCCTTCGCGGAAGCCACTGGTGGAGTGTCTTTCATCCGTTATTCTACCAACAGTGGTGTCCCTTAGGGTTCAGTCCTATCGCCTACTCTCTTTCGTCTCCCCAAAAATGACTTTCTCTCTTCAACATCCAACCCTTTACACACTTAAGATGATGACTCCACCCTACACGCTTTAACTCGCTTCTCCTTCCCCTCTTCACTCTTTAACACTCGTTCTCCTTCTCGTACTGAACATATCTCTCGTAATTCCGACTTGGTAGTGTCGAGGAACAGCAAGTAGAAACATGGTCAAATTCAGTACAGCTAAGATGCAATTCCTACAAAAATATCTTTCTAAACGACACTCGTTTTCCATCTGTTCGGTTTCAAAGCATCCCAGTTCTAATCCTGGCAATAACATAAACACGCTAGACATAATCACAACCCCACATAATCAACATTGCAAAATTTACTGTTCAAAAGCTAAGGATGATGCATTGGTGAAGTAATCATTTCTATTGTGACCAGCTGCATAATATCTACCAAGGCTCTAATCCGTTTTGGAATTAAACAGTGCTCACATATTTGTGGGACAGCTCTTCCTCAGCAATTCTCCTGGCATCACTTCTCTCCAGTCATCCCTCTCTACCTACTCTACCCGCATTATTTTGGCCTTTGTTCTTGTACGATGTCTCCCAGTGTCCTTGCCACTAAGCCTTGGACTCCGTGATTAGCGGTTGGCTGCTGCTTCCTGCAGTTTACGTGTGGTGACCAGGCAATCGGGGATTGACTAATGATTTCTTTTTCCCTCGAGCAAGAATCAGGTCTGCAAGCACCTGAGGAGCATTCAGTGTCTTATCTATTCTTCTTACTAACCTGGTAATATTTTTCTTCCTGAATTTCCCGTATAGTGGTATGAAGGCGATCATGAGTGTATACATGTGTGTGTGTGTGTGTGTGTGAGGTGGGAGAGGACAGCCATAAATCAGCAGTTAAGACTATGGTCTGGAGTGAGCGGCTCTTTCTCTCCGGCCAGACCAAGTTATCACTAAGACCCACAACGATGTGCATCATCCACTCTCGCCGATGTACTGTATATCATCCACGCTCATCGACGTACATTTCATCCACAATCACCCATGTATATTATCCAGGTTAATGATATATGTGTCATCCACACCAGAATATACATATGTATATATATATGCTGATAACCAGGAGGAAAAATATTTTTCCTATTGATTATCAGCAAATACTAGATCACGGACATCACTGTGACACACACACACACACACACTATGGAAATTTTTCTTCAGTCGTCCGTAATTCTGAGCGGCCGAGTCATGGCTTTGGCTCCCTGGTCGCCGTCTTGTTTTCTTCTTTGGCTTCAGAGTCAGCAAAAAGAAAGAAGAGAAAATGGGTGTGGGGTTTCCCATTCTTAATTTCCTGTTTACGTAATTTACGTCCGCCCATCCATCTCTATTTAATCATCTCACTTCTTGTTTCGGGAATCACGCTGGCCATTAATGGACCTCATGGCCTTTTAATGGTCCTCGTGGCATTTGTCTTCTGCTAACTGGCGTCTAGGAGGTACCCGGGTTTTCGTCTGGCATCTGCCGGCTCGATCCAAGCAGACTGGCCATGGAGCCAACTATATGGTATAAAAATGACAGGTATAACAAAAATGATCATCATACTATTGCAACCACTGCATGCCCAGGATATACCATAAGGTTCGCGGCATTATATGGACGCTGTATTGCTTGAGTTTCCTGCCATGGGCCCCCATGTCTTGAGAAGGGGGTGTCCCGTCCATCCCCCTTGACCCCTGTAGCAACGCTAATTCGCTGCACTGCAGATGAGCAACTGCCTGTTTTGCAAAGTCATTTAATGCGATGATGAGTTAATGCTGGTCATAATTGTCTTTGCAGCCATCTGTTGTGAGGAGTCCTTGGTCTTGCTTGCTGTTTAACAGATATGAATAAACGCTTATCATTATATACAAACATATATATATATGTGTGTGTGTGTGTGTGTGTGTGTGTGTGGGAGACTTGTGCACCATTTCACAAATACGTGTCTCAGAGAATACCACAGAAAGTTTGCCCTCTTGTAAAGGCATCGTCTTGCACCGCGCCTCCCGTGTCTCCTGGGGGCGGGGGGGCGCCTGTGGCACCTGCTGGCATAAATAACCCGGCACGGAGGCCACGCCCATCACTCTGCCACAGAAAGCCGAGGCGAATCGTCCGCAGTATTCATTGGACGATTGTTTTCATCGCCCGATGTCCTCCTCCGCCCTCTCCTTAATCATGAGTGCCGCCCCCTTGCTGTACCTGGTGCCTCGCCAGGGTGGTCCACTTAGCCCTCTCCCTCCCTCCCTCCCTCCCTCCCTCACTCACTCACTCACTCACTCTCTCTATCTCTCTCTCTTGCTCCATCTATCTGTCCCCTACCAAACTCTTTCCCTACCTCGCTCACTCTTAGCCTCCCTCCTCCCCCTCCGTTATCCTTTGAGGTCTAGAGGGAGGTCTAGAAGATCTGCTCCTGCAGGATGACCCTTATGCTCGCACCTTACGCCCCCTTTATAAAGGCTCCTTTCCCAGTCCTAGTCCTTCCTTCCCATACTTCCGTTCCCTATCTGTCCCTCACTCACCTCTCTCTCTCTCTCTCTCTCTCTCTCCGTCGTCGACATCACTCTCCTATTCACCCTTCGTCCTCAACTCTTTCTCACTCAACCTACTTTTCCTTTCGTTGTTGTCTACGTCTCTATCCTTATCCCTATTTCTTACAACCTTTCTCCCTCCCGTCATATTGTAGTTATCTCATCTTCCTCCTCCTCCTCCTCCTCCTCCTCCTCCGGCTCCTCATCATTCGTTGGCTCCCTTTCAAAATCCCTCCCTCTGCCCCCTCGTCCCCTTTCCCTCGCCTCCTCGTCTGCAGACGAGTATGGCTCTGGTGGGCGACGCCCCGACTCAGCGCTCAATACAACACAGTTTAGGCTGGCTAATTTATCACACTTCTTGATCTTTGTGAGTGATCCTCAGTTTTTTATTTCTCTCTCTCTCTCTCTTTCTCTCTCTCTCTCTCTCTCTCTCTCTCTTCTCTCCCTGCTGCACCTAAGGTTAAACGCATTGCCATGCGACCCTTATTTACGACTTCTGAACTCGTTTATAACTTCTCTGATCCTTCACCTCCGTCGTTTCGCCATCTCACACCAGGAGTATACTTTAGCATCAAGTGCAGCATCTCTGCCCAACGCTTCATCTATGATTCCGATCTCGTTTACTGAACCGAAATATTCCCGTAAAGCATCCGAATGTACGTAGAAACAAAAGAGCAAAAAAAAAAAAGACACCTCTGCCTTCCACTCCACTCAGCATCTGATCTCATGGAAGGCTATTCGATCCCACATTCTTTTTTTTTTTCTCTCTCTCTCTGGCCGGCTACACACGTATAGAGTCAGGGCACCTCCACCTGCTGGTGGTGGCGGTGGTGGTGGTGGTGGCGGAGGGATCTGCTGGATTCGCTGGGTCCTCTTAGAGAGATCCCGGACCTGATACACACGTACCGTGGCGTCGAGCTGGTCATCCCGACTGTAGCGAAAAGCAATCAGGATGGCCATTATGACTGTCACAGGGGATCCAATATTGTATGACTGGAAAATGCACCCACCTCCGAAATGAGTTCAGATATCACCGTGTCCATCTTGTAATATGTTTTTTTCATTTTATTTTCCTCACTAAGTTTTTTGATATATGTACAATGATGTTCTGCAAAATTATATATATATATATATATATATATATATATATATATATATATATATATATATATATATATAAAACGCAGATAACGGTGACAGTTGTAATAATGGGTACACTTAATGTTAACCGTGAACTTGGTTAATATTCCATGAAAAAAGTATTGAAAATGAATTTCAAAATCTTTAAACAGTGATGCTTTTTTCTGGTGGTGTTCGTGTTAACAATCAATACAAAATAATTTCAGCCTTGTTGACCTTTATAAATTACTGATTGTGATGTAACGAGCGTAAACTGTCATACGATGTCTCAGTTAAGAGTTGTTAGGTATTGTTGGCGTTTGATAACTTGATTCTGTTAGTATTTACTCTCCCATGTTAACATTCTCACAGAATTTTCCAAGCACATATGCGTTTGTAACGTGGCTGAGACATATCATTGTAAAATTTACAGGTATGTAGTGGCTAATGAATTAAAAATCTTGAAAAATCATAGAAATGAAAGACTGTGATACATGATGGCTAAGAAAGAGATGCAGTTACTGCGTTTGGATGCTCGAACCAAAATTCAGTTCACAGCCGAACCGAATCACAGGTACTGTAATTACACTCCAATCGCCTTGTAACACTAAGTTTCATTCGTCTATACATGTCAGGTGTGTTTACATGGCTAACTGGATCGTCGAGGGTGTACTGAGCACTGGAGGGTAGAACTGCTCTATTGATCATTACGTTCCTCAGACCAACTTCTTCACAACCCTACTGGTAATGAGATTGTTAAACGTTTGTTTGCCGGCTGTGTTAAAATCAGACTTAAGATATATATATATATATACCGGTACGCGTTCTTTAGGGCGTTAGCATTCTGTGTACAGATATCCAGGTGAGGCATAATTAAACTAGTCTCAGTTGTAATTTAAAGCTACATTTTCATTATTACACCTGATTTGTAGTTACCAAGTTAGAGTTTGATACAAAGAAAAGTTTATGCCAGTTGATCCAGTGCTATTCCAGTTCCAAGGCCATGAATTGCAAGGAAAGAGCTGTTTATTCAGTTAAAGCTTAAATTGCAGCTGATGATTGTATTAAGTTAATTTTTCAGTTATTGGTATATCATTCGGTTATTCCAGTATATTAAATGACCCAAAATTTTACCAAATTGTGAAAGAATTTCCAAGTATGTGGTTGTTCCTACGGGAGCCTTTCCTCATTTTTCTGACAAAGGTGCTCATGGAAGGCTTTACAATTTCTTATACATTATTACAAGGTAGATTAATTATTCATAAACATGAAAGTAGTCACATAATATAAGGGCACCACCTCAGTCACGGGTATATCTTTTATTTCATTCTGCAGTAATAGTTGAATTTGTGGAGAATTCAGTAACTGGAGTAGCATGATTTAATCATTCTCTCTATCTAATACTTGGTGAGATAATAGTGGAGAGGGCTATGAAGATAGGGAATATGAGTAACTAATGTAAAATTGGTGAAGCATAGAGATCAACAGAACCTGAGAAAACCTTACCAAACTTCCTCTTGCAACCAAGATTTACCATATATGGCATTTAGTGTTTGGTATAAGTCCACTTTAGCTTTACATCGATATTAACTATGGATAGCGATTGACTTTGTACTCCAGTGTTAGTATAGTGTTTAGATAACACAGTAACATTTGTGTGGCATGATTTGAAGCATCACATTTTACCAGATGACATCTTGATATAATGGAGAATGGTGTGGGTGTTTATGTATTTATTTATTTGTGTAATCAAAATAGATAAGCCTATAACAGCAACACGTATAGACTTTACACTCGCTAGAAATGTAGAGTATTATAACAAGCACAACCTGAGCACTCTCTATGCAGTGCTTGACAATTCGAACATTTTTTGTTCAGTGCTTGTCAGAAGAAAATACCGTTTTAGTATATATATATGATGGTCTAAGTGTTTGGCACAGGCCACCGTAGTCAGACAATATAGGCCACCACAGCCACAGCAGTTGGATAGGCCACCACTTGGTTGTGGTCTGGGGAGGGAAGGGCCTTGCAGTGGATGGAGGTATTGGGAGGGGAAAGCTGTATAGGGATGATGGTTTAGGGTAGAGGGTGGTGGACTTGAGAGGGGAGAGCTTTGTCAAGGGTTGAGGTCCGGGGAAGGGAGACTCATTTAGAGGCTGTAGGTCTGGAGAGTGTAGGGCCATGCAAAGGATGGGGATCTGATATGGTCTTGCAAGAGTTGGGACTGGTAAGGGGAGGGACATGCAACATTGTAAAAAGGTAAATATCAGCTGCTAGGGAGAATGGTGATGTTACCATAGGATCTGTTAATTTCTAGTTAGTGTTCACCTATATTTATTTTTAGTGGTCCCACATTTTCCATCAACTTAGTTATTGTTATAGAATGAGAAATGATAATCCCAAATATGTTCCCCCAGTTACATTTTACTGTAAATGCTGTCGACTACCATGTGAAAACAGAGTCAAATAGTCCTAAGTGATTGAGATGGTAATACTGAAAATTTTAAAGATAGGAAACAATTACAAGTCATGCATTACTTGTGAACTTTGATGGTGAGATCATTCTTGGGTTTACCAATCATGACCAAATGCTATAGTTACAGAGCTTCCTCTTTACAAAAATAAAACCCACCCAAAGAATCTTACCAAATACACTAACAAGAGGACTTTCCCTTCTAAAAGCCCATGTTCCTATGTGCAGTGCCTTGCAGATCCCAAGTAATGAAATTATTACTAGAACCAGAGAAACAGTTAAGAACTCCCTGCAAGTGATGTATAAGTTAATTAGTCAATTTTTTAACTTAACAGAATTCAGCTAATTTCAGCATGAAACAACTTTTTCCCAAAGGTATTATAATTAAATAAATGAGAAAAATCCTGTTTCATTTCACAATTTGATTTTTTTTGGATATTTAGACATTTTCTTTAGTAGCAGTAGTATAGTGTTTAGAACTAGAAGAGAACAGAATAAGAGTGGCAAGGCATAATTTATAGCATTTTGCTCTGTTCTGTGATATTTTTTCATAATTAGATTTTTGTCATATTGTCATTGGTTATTTAGTATATTTCAGAAAAATGCAGTAACAGTTAGAGCTGATATGTATGTGGCATAGACATTGAAATAAACCCCTACTTTTGATACAGTCTAGTTTTCTTGCCAGGAACTTCCTGTCCTGCTTTGCATTAATAGGAATATTTTTTGAAACTTCATCTTGTATGCTGCTGTATGTGGTGGTTTGGTTGGTTTTTTACCTTTTTGTCACCCCCAGATGTCTTGGCTTCTATGAAATTCGACAGTAGATATCACTTCCTGTGCTAATACTTTCAGTTACCCACTAGAGCCTTGCAATAGTGACCTGTGAGAAATTTATGCTACTCACATAGAAAAGATAGATGTGAAATTCATTTGAGTTGATGCAGCCATTTGAACAGCAATTCAAGTAGATGCCAAAGTTTTAAAAGAAAAATGCTTATGGCCTAGTAGTTTTGTACAGTGCATGTTGCTTAGAGAACCATTCTAGTTGTCCTATGGAGGATTTATGGCATTGTAATGACTTTAAAGGAAAGTTTGTGAGAATACTTATTCTCTAAAATGCATTGAAATAAATTCTGTTATGATGTTTCACTGCTTCAGTATGTTGTTGACTTGCTGGAGTTTTCATTTAATTCCCAGAAAAACATCACAGAGGTCATAAAAGACCCACTGTTTTAAAAACCCTGTGTAAATCTTAGGTTTCATTGCTGTGTATTTGGTACAGTGTAAATCTATGTTTCAGTTGTGCTGTACTTGGTAGCTATATATGCTTCTTGTCCAATGAATTCTTTAGTTAAGATATAATTCATTTACCAAACAGTGCAAGTTACTGTATTTATTATGACACCTCCACCTGCATTCTCATTTGTGTGGGGTGGATCAGGTGATTTCACCTTTTGTTTTTGCTCTGATTTGTCCTCCCTTTATATCTAATGTACAGAAATGGCTTGCCATGCATGCATCTACAGTGCATCCCTATTACATACTTTGCACTTTTAAGTTGATTCCTTATTCATTCATTGATTATCTTTTAATTTTCAGGAGCTTCTCTCAGATGCTATGTACAAAACACAAGGAGAAGAGTGAGTGCAATTTTTATCACTTTGAATGCTAAAGAAGCAATGGAAGGTTCACCAGATGTAGGAACACCTGTTACACAGGAGGCTGAGAAGGCACATCCCAATGTATGTGTCAGTCAGGTATGCATGACAATCTATTCATCTACTTTGTGACAGCTTTTTTATGCATTGTGTTAAAGAGGGCACATCAGAATACCTTACTTAATATAATAATGGCTCAATCAGTGTTATTACTGTAATTGGTTGACATGGAAGGGATGTTGAAGGGCAGCTAAAATGTATTGCCTAAGAATGAAAAATAAGTTTTTGCTGGTTGTGCTAGTTGTAGTAACCACTGTATGCTTTATGAGGGAGATTCTCAGTTATTATATAAAGATATCTCCATAATTATATTAATAGTATAAACTAGAACATAATTTTCAAACTAAGATAATGTAATTTAACCCGGTGAAAACTTCTTACAGGTAATGTGCACCCTTTGAATTATGCTGCTCAACAGCCAGGCATATGAGTTTCAGGAGATGTACCATCAGGCATATTTGGTTAGATATATGGTATTTTTGGAAGTGTTTTTGTCTTAAACAAATATTTTATAATTATTATAATTCTTTGATATTTCAGCCACTTGAGGACTTAGAAGAACGACTAAGCACAAGTGGGAACACTAGTCAAGATGCTGGCCAAAGTAGTCAGCCAAGTAGTTTAGCATATTCTGGGGACAATGAGGAGGTTTGTAGAAACATTATTTGCTATGTTGCAAAGTTTGCAGTTTTCTACTTCATGAAGTGGCTCATCAGTTCTCATGCCTTTCTAAATCTTCAGAGAAAAAGATTCTTGTGCTTACCACCATTGAGGTTCATATAACATCTGGTAAAGTTATAATCTTATATTTATAATAAAATTCCCTTATCAGTTTTATTGATTTGCATTAGAACTCAAAGATGATTAGATTACATAGGTGATATAAGTTATGATAGTTGCTGCATTGAATATAGTAATGCAGTATCAGTTTGACAGTGAAGTGAAAAAAGATGCATTGTAGTACTGATACTGTGGGGCATCTATGTAATTTTGAATTGGGTTGAATGTTTTTTCAATGCCCATTCTATTTACAGTTTCTCAGGTTACAAATGTTCTTAATTGTTCATAGATATAATTTCAGTTTCTTGTTATGGGGAGAAATATTTTGAAAAGATTGTATATTTATAGTAATCTTGTTTGTTATCAAGAAGTTCCCTAATCATTGTTATGAAATTGGTACTGGTATTTTACAGGAGTATCTCCGTGCAACTTGGCAGCGTCTAGGGGTTGGTCATGATGGTTACCTATCATTGGATGAGCTTGCTACTGTTTGCCATGCAATTGGAATGGAGAAAGTTGCAAATGAAGTATGTTGATTGATTGTTTTCTCATCTGAGTTACATGATTTAATATTTAATATTGAATATCATTGTTTGGTGAAAAGAGAAGAGGTGGTGAAAACCTTGCTTACGATGAAATATGGCAATGTGGTAGGAGTGGGTGGCATTGCAGTTGAATTTCTTTAGAAAGGCAGTTGACTGGTTAGTTGGGAATTTCAGTGTATGTGTGGATCATTGTGAGATGCCTAAGGATTGGAAGAATTCATGTATAGTGTCAGTGAAGAAAGCATACCTCGTAGTTTTTATGGGAGAGGAGTGATTGAGAGGGTGGTGGTAAGCATACCTCGTAGTTTTTATGGGAGAGCAGTGATTGAGAGGCTGGTGGTATGCACAGAATGTTGATTAGGGGGGGAATGTTGTGGTTTGGGAGTGGTAGGGGATGTGTGAGTGAGGTGTTTGTTTTGAAGAATGTGTGTCACAAATTTTTAGAGAAACAAGGATTTGCTAGTGGCATTTATGGATCTGGAGAAGACATATGATAGAGTTGATAGAGATGCTTTGTGGAAAGCATTATGAATGTATGATATAGAATGAAAGCTTTTAGATGCAGTGACAAGTTTTTATTTAGAGAGGAAGGCATGTGTATGAGTAGGTAGAGAGAAGGGTGAGTGCTTCCAGGTGAAGGTGGGTCAAGGGAAGGGGTGTGTGATGTTCCCATGGTTGCTGAGTCTGTTTATGGCTGAGGTGGTGAGGGGAATGATTGCAAGGGGTTAGGGGAGAGAGCTTCACCTCTAATACCCTTATATGTGTGTATATATCCATTTTTCTGGGGAGAGAGCTTCACCTCTAATACCCTCATATGTATGTATTTATCCATTTTTCCAAGTATTTCTCACACTTTTTTTTTTGAAACAAACACCTTGTCTATACGTCCTCTACCATTCCATTGCTTATCTCCAGTCTGATACCTTGTGCAGGCTGCACCTCATTACCGTACCTTTGTTCACATTTACTCTCAGTTTTCTTTCTTCCAAACTCAGTCACCAACAGATTCTCTCTGAAGTTTGCCAAAAAGGGTTTTGATTTGCAAACATCCCCCCATTATACTTTAGACCCACTCCTTGCTCCAAATCCCTCGCATATATCTACATTACCTCCCCATCCATAAATAGATCCAACATCCATTTCAACATCATACATAATTGATGTATACTCACCTTCAACAGGAATCACATACTCTCTTCCCTTCTCTTTGTTCACTTTTCTTACTTCTGGTATTATTTGGATGAAAATGTTCTGTTAATCCCTGCCACAGGTATTGGAACAGCTGTTTAGCCGTCTGGATGTTGACGGTGATGGCAGGATCAGTTTTGAGGAGTTTGTCCATATGTTCCAGAATGGAGGACCAAGTGGAAACAATTCCTTGGTTCTAGATGAATCTTTGCATCAGGTAATGTGCAGCATTATTTTCTTTATATGAAGAATGGTTATTCATAAGATGGGGCTCGGTGGACCACATTTCCCACCATTTTTTTCAGTGTAGTAGTTTTGGAGCATGATGACCCATATATGATATGCTTAGTTCATTCTATCTATATGTAACTATAGATAGATATTTATATGTAAATATATGCACTCCAAAACATTTAATATTAACACATTGAGATTATATATTCGAAATTCCAGCTTCAAGTTAGCAATAATCATGAATGAGCTGGACCATGGATTTTTTTGGGTGTTTAAGGATTTTATAAATGTAGAGATAATCTGTGATTTATATGTATACAATATACATGAGTGTATGTTGTCTAATACACTTTCTTTGTTTCTTATAGGATGTACCAGGTTCCCCAATAAGTAGAATGAGTTCAGTAAATGATGAACGGCGAGGGATGTCAGCGACTGAGTCAAATGTGTTCTCAGCTATTGATCCAGACAACAGTGGGTGAGTACAGATCTAATGATGTTTAGTGAAGGAAATATATTTATATATTTTTCCCTTTTTTGGGTAAAACTGGGTGGCATGGCATGGGCTTTGGAGACGACTGCCATGTTTTCTCCCAAGTATGATTCATTTTTGAGGAATTCTAAAGAAAGGAATTTAAAAGATTTGTCAGCGGTTTTGATGCAAGGGATCAAGTATTAGTGATGGGTTATTTGAATGTAAGAGAGGGTAATGGCAGTTAAGAGTATAATGAGGTGGGATAGGGTAACTGGTGTTGTAAATAAGAATGGTGACCAGCTTGTGGAGTTCCATACTGAAAAAGGACAGTGAGGAAACAAGAACAAATGGGAACATCAGTGAAGGGTGCAAATGGAGATGTGGTAACAGGCACTGATGAGTTGAAGAGGAGATGGAGTGAGTATCTTTAAGAATTGTTGAATTTGTTTGATGATAGGGTGTGTGGGTTAGGGTGGCATGTGAAGTGTGTCATGGCAAGTGGTTTAGTGAAGAGAGAGGTGGTGGAAAAAGTCTAGTCTAAGATGAAATGTGGCAAGTTGTCTGGAGCAGATGGTATTGCACTTGAAAATTGTAAGAAAAGGGGTGACTCTTATTGATTGGTTAGGTAGGATCTTCACTGTATGCTTAGTTCTTGATGAAATTTCTAAGATTTGGCATAATGCATGTATAGTGCCATTGTATAAAGAAACTGGAGACAAAGGTAAGTGTTTGAATTATAGGGGTACGAGTTTGTTGGGTGTACCTGTTAAATTGTATGCGAGATTGGTGGTTGAGAGAGTAGATGTATGCATAAAGCATTAGACTGGAGAGGAACAATTTGGTTTCAGGAGTGGTAGAAGATGTTTGGATTTGATGTTTGCAATGAAGAATGTTTGTGAGAAATATTTAGGGAAACGAAAGGATTTGTATGTGGCATTAAGGGATTCAGAGAAAGCATATTATGGGTTGACAGAGTTACTTTTTGAAAGGTTACGAATACGTGGTTTGGGAAGAAAGCTGTATCAAGCAGTGACAAGCTTTTATGAAGAGAGTAAGGCATGTGAACACGTAGGTAGAGAGAAGGGTGAGTGGTTCCAGGTGAATGTGGGACGGTGGCAGGGGTGTGTGATGTCACTATGGCTGTTTAAGTTGTTTTCACTCTTTTGCTAACTCTGCATAAAGAAAATATTATTGTTTTACTCAGTTTATTTCATGAAGAAGTGGTACAGTATTTTTTAATTTACACCACAGATGACAGTTGACTACTTATTATGATCTTCATGTGTATTAATAGCTGATAACAAGTCTGTTTTGTTAGGTGAAAGTTCTTCATGATGTTTGGTAAGGATATCTAAATCTTTAGACCTAGCCTCACGTAGGGATTGAAGTTTCTTTTCAACTTGCTCTTCTTTCCATTTATACTGCCAGTATCTTGCTTCCTCCATTGATATGCCTGTAAAAGACAGTTACATTAGATGTATGATTATTTGCAATGGGCTTGCACTGGAAATGGACAAGCATCAGCAAAATTCTTGGTGAAAAACAGAAAATTTAACATCACTTAAAGATTCATTTAGTCATTTGGTAATTAGTGATATGCCAAAGTTATATATAGAGGAAGGCATCAAGATAGTTGAACACATTATTTCTCTTCTGAAGAATGCCTGACAGCTCAGACTGTAGTCAATGAATGAAGTAATCAGTAATGCATGGGAATGGGAGATTCTTTATATGCAATATAAATTCATGTTGGGAGTCCAAATATTTATGGATACAGCTTTTTGCAATATCTTGAAATACTTGTTATAATATACTCAGTTGTATCCATGTTTCAAAGGTAATATAACTGCTAAAGTGCATTAGTAAATTACCATAGTATTTAGAATTCAATGTACATCCATGAGATTTTACATGAAGACTGGGGTCTAAGCTTTTGCTTAGCCAGTCATTCCATTTCTTTATAATGTTTCTGAAAGTACTTGGTGCAATATTCTTTTCTTATTAAACACAGTACCTTGTCTGGTGATGTTATACTTTTACTTGTTATACTTGTACTTGATCGCTGTTTCCCGCATCAGCGAGGTAGCACCAGGAACCTCTGATACTACACTTGTTTTTTGTGAGAGGGAAGAAAGAATACTTCCCACAAATTCCCTGCGTGTCGTAAAAGGCGACTAAAAGGGAAAGGAGCTGGGAGGCTGGAAATCCTCCCTTCCTGTTTTCACTTTTCAAAAAGAAGGAACAGAGAAGGGGGCCAAGCGAGGATTTTCCCTCTAAGGCTCAGTCCTCTGTTCTTAATGCTACCTCGCGAATGCAGGAAATGGCAAATATGTATGAAAAAAGAAAAAAAATTAGATTACTCTCCATATGTTACAAATGGGATTATTTCATACAATCTTTTAATCATTACAGGAGCATGGTTGTTACTTTTAATGATGCAAATTCATTCATTTATATCTTAAACTCCTTATGATTAGTTACTTTCATTACTTTAAGCAGTTTACTTTCCCCCATCGTATTGTTCAAGTGATCAATACAATATTCATCTAAAAGAAGTGCATGTCTGGAGTTTGTTAGAGGCACTGTACATTGAATTCATCTACAAGTAATGGAGTATTGTACACAAGAATAAGCTTGTGCAGCTTTTCACAACAGTGAGTTACTTGAATTTGTTGGCACCATACCTGTAAGGTATATGATGGCAAGATTTGAAACCCCTGCTATAGTTCCAAGGGCTCCTCCAACAATCCCACCCGCTACCATAGCACGAGGTCCTTGCTTAATCTTGTACAGTAATCCTGTAACACTCCCAGCTGTTACATACCTGGAATATGAAGTATTTAATTAAGTATATTTTATAAGCAAATAGAGTAAAAGAGTTTTGTATATTTTTAGAAATGATAACTGAATTGCACTGTATATTACTGAACAGAAGAATTCATTCGGTTCATATTGTAGCTTAACTGAATTTCATTGGTGTATATGGCATATATGTATATTATTATTATACAAACTCAAGGCCCTTCATATGGTGCTTCCATAGCTTCAAGGCTTTCCTCAAATTAGGATCACGGAAATGATGGACGTTGTAGTGAGAAAGCTCTTGAGAAGATTTTACTCCTCTCTGTCCATTGACAAGTGAAAAGTCAGCCTATAGAAGGTGACTTCTAGCTTGTAGTATAACCATTAGCTGGTGGAGTCTGCTAATGTCACCACTATTAATTTATTAATTAATTATATAATCTTAGAACATATGGAAAGAATGAGTGAGGAGAGGCTGACAAAGAGGATATATTTGTCAGAAATAGAGGAGACACGGAGAAGAGGGAGACCAAATTAGAGATGGAAGGATGGAGTGGAAAAGATATTCATGGCTCAGAGCCTGAGCATGCAGGAGAGTGAAAGATGTGCACAGGATATAGTGAACTGGAGCAGCACTGTGGTATAAAGGGGGCAACATGCTGCCCATGAACTGAACCAGGGCATATGAAGCAGCCAGAGTTATGGATGGGAGGCTGTGGTTTTGGTGCATTACATATGACATTTAGATGAAAGATGTGAGTGAATAAGGCAGGCCTTTTCTTTGCTCCTGGCAATGCCTCACTAACATAAGAAACAGCCAACAATTATGGGTAAGAAAAAAAAATTTTCCTAACTCAACCCCACAGCCATATTGTTCCTCCTGGTTTTGGAATAATCACTGCAAACTTAAAGATAGTGTTATGGCCAACAGAGTACAAGTGTTCGGAATGAATAAGAAGAAAATGAGTTAGTGAAATAACTTGAACATATATTGAATTTAATGTAGATGGTTTTGTATTGGTAGAGAGGATTTAAAAAAAAAAAAAAATAGAAAAGAAAACCTGAACAGGGGAAGAGTAATGTCTGATGAAATATTAAACCTTTGTATAGACATTCAAGATCTTTGTTACATACTCCTGAAGGAATGTGATTTGATAGAATTAATGCATACAGTAAGTACACTTTACTTTTATATGACCACTCTTTCCTTGTATTGAGAATGTAAAATACTATGTTCTTTATAAGGGAAGACTAAAATATTGTAAAATATAATTCTACTTACTCCAGAAGTGCAGACTTTCCTCGGTATACTGATATAACAGTACTAAAAAACATAAATGATCCACTGAATAACCCTAATCTCCATCCCCACATCCATGCACCTCGGGCAAATCCAAGAGTTACCTGTTGGTTTTAAACCTTTCATTTAGTTGACATTAATCATTAAAATTTTGAGTTAATTTTATTTTTCAAGAATTTTTTAAATCAGGAAACAGTAGTGGACAAACCAATAAATTACTATACCATTTTTCATGAAATTATAGTAAACTTTACTAGGAACTTTCACTAGGTTACTCCTTCAGGCCACATCATTTGGTGGGTATGCAGTCTGTAAAGGGTGAGGGGGGCCTGGGAAACAAGTCATATGTCTTTTGTTGATGACAAAGCACTGGTGGCATATTTGAGTGAAAAACTGCAGAAATTGGGTGTCTGAGTTTGGGAGAATGTGTGAAAGTAGGAAGGTGAAAGTATATGTGAGTAAAAGTAAGGTTATTAGGTTTAGCAGGACAGAAGGACAGATTAGTTGGGGGTGGACATGGCAGCAAATGGAACCATGGAAGTGCAAGTGAGTCATATTATGGTTGAGGGGGCAAAGGTTTTTGGAGTATTGAGGAATATGTGGTAATTAGGAGTGTGTGGTTGTGAGCATTGAAGACTATGTGCTGAAATGGTTTGAACACATGATGGAGAGAATGACTGAAGAGAGGATATATTTTTCAGAAGTGGAGGGAGAAGGGGGTAATATATTGGAGCTGGAAGGTTGGAGTGAAAAGATTTTAAGTGATTGGAATCTGAACATGCATTTGGATGAAAGTTGTGCACGGGATAGAGTAAATTAGAATGATGATGTATACAGGGTTGACATGCTGTCAGTGGACTGAACCAGGTCATGTGAAGCAGCCGGGGCAACCATGGAAGGTTTGTGGAGCCTTGTTGTGGGTAGGGGGCTCTGGTTTTAGCGCATAGTACAAGACAGCTAGAAAATGGATGTTAACGAATGCAACTTTTCTCTGTCAGTTCCTGGTGCTGATGCAGGAAGCAGCAGTCAAGTATGGAAAAAACATAATCCTATTCACTTTTTCATGCCACCATTTCTGTCCATAGCATGATACAGAGAACCCTGTATGAGGTCATTTATTTTGTCTTCTACAGATTTGGGAACGGTTTTACTCCGTGTCATGAAGTTTCTGCTTTTTAGTTGTGAAAGTTGTGGAGTCAATAGTTGTGATTTGTGGCTGTAATCTTTGGGCTTGAAGCAAAAACACCCTGCAGGTGACAAGAGTGTGCCTTGTAATAGTAATAAAAAATATATAAACTTTAGGTATTATTAAATGTTTTGCACCATATATATGCTGGTGAACAAGCATTGGACTTTGGGAGAGGGGTAAGCTTACCTTTCAAAATCATATCAGTACATGGTAATGTAAAAATGAATATCACACACTTTCCAGTTTATAAAGAAGTAATAGTTATTTTCAGTGAGAATGATCATAAGTATACAGTACATACATAAATTTAATTTCTTATGTTAATATTTATGCTTACCTTTGTTTGCAGTTGTCTTTTAGCATCAAATACATTCTGGAAAGCAGTTCCTTGGTTCCTTTCCAAGAACTTCAAATAACTCTCTTTTGATTGAAGTGTACCACCAAGTAGTGATCCTGTAAATACTCCTAGCATAGCACATTGCGCAACCTGTTGGAATGAAAGCTTGTAACGTGGATAGGCTTCATGTAAAGCTAACTTTGATTATAAAAAAAATGCTGATAATTTTGAAAGATTCTTAATTAGATGAGTGACTAGTGGGAAAAGCAAGCTTCCATCTTAATTAGATGAGTGACTAGTGGGAAAAGCAAGCTTCCAAATATAGTTATTAGCACTAAAAATATTAAGAGCATGTTAGGTTAGCATTGAAATAAGATACAAAATCAAAATGTTGCTAAAGTTGTTAATTTATACATTGATGGATGGTTAGAACACATGTCTGGCAATGAAATTAAATTAATGATGTCAGTCATGTTAGAAGTGAATGGAGGTTAGAGTTGTGATAATAGAATTTGCAGAGGCTCATGGCTGGTATTGAAGGAATTTGTTGGAGTAAGAACTGGAACTTCGGGGTATTGCTTTTTATATATATATATATATATATATATATATATATTTTTTTTTTTTTTTTTTTTATACATATTCGCTTTTTCCCGCATTTGCGAGGTAGCGTAAAGAACAGAGGACTGAGCCTTTGAGGGAAAATCCTCACTTGGCCCTTTCTCTGTTCCTTTTTTGGAA
>JAYMFT010085140.1:0-14181 GCA_038088735.1 Panulirus argus | reverse complement strand
TCCAACGGGAGGTCCTAATGCCGTGGGAGGGTCTCTGTATATCAACCCTACCCCTGCTTCCTCAGACGAGTCTAAAATTATCTACGGTCGACGATATCTCGGCCCAGATGAGTCCAGAAGAGGCCAGGCGAGCCTGCTGTCAGCTGTCAGCCGGGATCAGCTGTTTAGCTGGAGAGAACTTTTCGTGGTGGTGGTTGGGCTGGGAATCGGCTCTGGTGACGAGAAGGATCAGGCGAGAGCAGCACTATATGGCTGCCAGGGTTGGTGACATACGCCAGTCAACACTGACTACCACCCTGTGTGTGGTGTGACCTCAGGCGCTGCCGCTTCATAATGTCCACATTATTGCCCCCAGTATTGTGCTTACTCCAGGCAGATCGCAAATGTATCATGTCACAGATAACATCTGCAGACACAGGCTACTGCAGACGATACCAGACACAGCTTGCTCTTCCGTCATTCATGTTACCGTAATATTCGATCAGTTTAGTTCGCTAGAACAGATCATATATGAAAGAGGCAGAACCAGTAATGATACAACGACTAATCCAATCAGCTTGAACGCCAAAGTAGCATCGTGCAATTAGGGTACACTGTTTTTCACCCCAGGATGTGTCTACATGTTACCAGTACACCCTCATCACATGTGACCCTTAACGTGATACAAATCTTGACCTAACCTGACAGAGAGCGCCGGTCCCGGGGTCACAGTAAGCCTGGACGTCGGAGGCGAGAGGCACGCTAGTGGAACTGCGGGAAAGATTCAGATGGCAATATGAGGACATTCGTGTAGTGTTATCACTATAAAAACAACCAGTTTGATATTTCCGTCAGTAATCAGGATGTTTTTGCAGAGTGACAGAAGACTTACCAGCGGTCTTTGCATGAGCAATGTTCCGTAGACGAATAACGAGGGATCACTGGCTAGTGGTGCTCCCTGACTCTGAATGTGCTTAAGGATGTTATGGCTCTGGCGCCAGAGTCATGCTATGAATACAAGAATGTTGCACACCTGTTGCCATGGGTGGAGTGTTACACAGCTGTTGCCATGAGTGGAGTGTTACACACCTGCTGCCGTGGGTGGAGTGATACACACCTGCTGCCGTGGTGGAGTGATACACACCTGCTGCCGTGGTGGAGTGATACACACCTGCTGCCGTGGATGGAATGCTACACAACTGTTGCCGTGGGTGGAGTGTTACATAAATGTTGCCGTGGATGGAGTGCTACACACCTGCTGCCGTGGGTGGAGTGCTACACACCTGTTGCCGTGGCTGGAGTGCTACACACCTATTGCCGTGGGTGGAGTGCTATACATGTTGCCGTGGGTGGTGCTACACACCTGTTGCCGTGGGTGGAGTGTTACACAAATGTTGCCGTGGGTAGAGTGCTACACACCTGTTGCCGTGTGTGGAGTGCTACACACCTGTTGCCGTGGGTGGAGTGCTACACACCTGTTGCCGTGGGTGGAGTGCTACACACCTGTTGCCGTGGGTGGAGTGTTACACAAATGTTGCCGTGGGTAGGGTGCTACACACCTGCTGCCGTGGGTGGAGTATTCCACAACTGTTGCCGTGGGTGGAATGCTACACACCTGTTGCCGTGGGTGAAGTGTTACACACCTGTTACCGTTAGTGGAGTGCTACACACCTGTTGCCGTGGGTAGAGTGTTAAACACCTGTTATCGTGGGTGAAGTGCTATACACCTGTTGTCGTGGGTGGAGTGCTATACACCTGTCGCCGTGGATGGAGTGCTATACACCTGTCGCCGTGGGTGGAGTGCTACACACCTGTCGCCGTGGGTGGAGTGCTACACACCTGTCGCCGTGAGTAGAGTGCAACACACCCTTTGCCGTTGGTGGAGTGCTACACACCTGTTGCCGTGGGTTGTGTAGTAGAACGTGTCGGGGATAGCGAGTCTGGCGAGGTCGGCGGTACTGCGCATGACGGCCAGGCTCGCTGAGGACTCGATGCATCTGGAAAGTATACGAGCGAGTCTGGCTGTTAAGGGGCTCTATCATCTAGCAGGAAAATTACGATGGAGGAGCTGCGGGGAATCTTTGTATGATGATGTTTTCTGATCAAGATGCAGCCGCATACATTGGGGAGAAAGACTTGAGCCTCTAATCTATGAAGAAAAAGGAAATCAAAATTCGTAAATAGTACACTTTCAGTCTTGAGCAGGATTATTTATTGATGTTTAATGTAACTGAAGTATTTGTCTCATGTTCTTCAAATAATAATAGTTTTGGTCTCTATAACATCTGTTGGCAAGGGAACTCTGGTCCACATGCGGACCACGTCTCTTGCCCCTCGACCTTATACGGCGAAATCTGTTCCTGGAATCTGTGTCTGATGTACTGGAATAACAGTACTGGACTTGTATCATGAACACTGTGATGTTCTGTCGTCTCCTTGGGCTCAGATGCTGGAGGGACGAGGCGAGGTGGCTGATAGAGGGAAGAGGTGCTATGGGTGAGGGAGGGAGAGAAGGGGGTTGGGGTGATCATGGCGGGGAGAAGGTAGTCGGGGAGAGACTCACCGGAGGGCGGCGCTGAGGACACCGCGGCTGCTGACCTCGGTCGAGAACTGGTAGCAGGAAGCCTCATCCCCAGCCAGGGAGAACCCCTCGGGGCAGTGTACTGTGGGGTAGAAACAGGTGTTGATGTGGCAGCAGGAACTCCTGACCACCGTTTTATTTAAGGATACATGGATCATGACACAGAACTAAGGCACCGTCTTTCCCATACTATACGGCAAAGGAGATATTTTAGAAACAGGTTAAGAGGGAGAATACTTGCTTGTGGCCCTGAGTGACACAGAGAAGTATGGCGGACCGACTTACGGTAGGAGAGGAGAGCCTGACCCGCCCTGTGAGGAGGGCAGCAGGCAGTTAGTACTCACGGGAACAGGGCAGCACCAGGTCCGTCCTGTTCCAGGTGAGAACCCCTTCGTCGTCCTGATGACACTGAACGTTACCACTGTAGGTCCTCTTTGCCGACGGGGCGCCCTCCCTGTGGAACTCCCTACACTCGTAAGAGACAGAACCCTGGACCCCCCGGCTGAGGGTGGCCGTCACACTCTCCGTCCTCCGACTGGACACGGTTCTGCCGTTGGGGAGGAGGTAGTCTCCGTCCTGCAGCCAGCTGGGATCCAGCACTCCCATCGGAGGACACGACGTGGCTGCGGAAGGAGGGATGAAAGAAGTATATTGTCTGCTGACACGACTGCAGAAGAAAGGGATACGGAGCAGGAAGTGCGATCAAAACTTTATCCAAAAGTTGGGAGAGAGGAGGATTACTGGAAGGTGATTAAGAGTATATGACAGCCTGTTCCTGAGCGCAGTCTACTGCTTAGCTCAGTCATCTGCTGAGAAAATTTATTTCTCAGTGCAGTTTGATGTGTCACTCTCATGCACGGGTCAGGTTGGTACAAGTTATCACGGGTCGAGACACTTTTGATAGAAAAAAAAAAAAAGAATGGCATTCTGGACTTACACTGTTGGCTGATTTCACCTGCCGGGGTCCATTGGCAGGTCGTGGTGACGTGACATCTACTTTATGTACTTACCTGTGCATTTGTGACCTGATCTATCTATGAATCAGTTTTACGGTGACTTGTGTCTGTATATTTACCCGTATTACGCTGACCTCCATGTCTGTTACGATGATTCGTATTTCCAAAACTCATCTGTCATGGGCATGTCTGTGTTGAACGTACCTCTGTCATACGCCTGCGTCCTGACCCGCACGATGGCTGAAGTGAGACTTTTGTTCAGAGTTGGCCATTTCACCGTTCCTGCCCCCACCAGCGACTGGAAGAGAGATATCTGAGCGTAAATCGTTTTTTTTTTATTTGGTAAAAAGATCTCTCTGCGTCGGTCAGAAGTCTCGTATTGGTTGCACTTACCTCTCAGTGGCCCAAAGAGACAGACACATGCCATTCATGAGACAAACGAGACACAAAACATATTCTCAACCAAAAGGGGGAGACAGACAAGACAAAAGACTCAAGAAACAGCGACAAGAGATTGACACAAGCACAACAGACATACAACAGAAGCGAGACATAAGCAACAGATACAAAAAAAAAAATCCTTCCGACAAAAACACAAGAAGCGCGAGTTGCTGATACAGACAGTCATAAAAAAAGGAAACGCAACAACCACAACATATAAAAAAAACACAGAAAGAATGTACAACAAACAAACAGAAAAAAGGGCATATTAATCAATCAAGTGCACAAAAGACAGATTAAGCCACATCAGAGTCACAACACCCAGGCGCACACACACGCACAACAGACACAAGACACACACGACATAATCTCAAAAGACATACAAAATAGACAGTCAGCTTAATCACAGTAAACAAACGATACAGAAGCAAACAGAAATTGAATATAGCAATAACAACAGACAGACAGAACACAGAAAACAGACACTATAAATACAATAAACAGATTGAACAGAGTATCTTGACAGTGAGGAGAGGGAATATATGAGACAAATCCAAGGAATTATCACCACAGACAGACGAAACAGACAGAAGGACAAGTACCACAGACAGACAAGCACCACAGACGGAGACATCACAAAAAATAGACTCACCGCCAGGGGGTCTGCGCCCTCAGCGTACCACCACTGGTACGCAGCAGAGAAGTTCATGTTGACATTGTGGACCAGAGAGTCGCCTGTGGGAGAGAGACAGACGCTTGTGAAAGTCATTACATGTCAGGATCACACTTAGCACCATACAAGAGAAAGGGTCACACTTGGCACCATGCAAGAGGAAGGGTCACACTTGGCACCATGCAAGAGGAAGGGTCACAGGACCGTCTCTCACCAGCGTCGCCGTGATAGTCTCCCAGCTGCAGCAGCTGGTTCTCTGCTCCCAGCTGCAGGTGGTCGTAGGTGGCGTGGTACGTCACCGCCTCCTGGTCCTTCAGCACCACCTGAGGCAGAAACTACGTCAGGTGGTTCCCCTGGAGGAACCCATTACAACCCCTAACTATCCATCACAATCCCGTCAATATTCATCACAACCCATTACAACCCCGTAATTACCCACCACAACCTACTATAACAGCGTCACTATCCATCTCAACCCATGCAAGCCCAGTTACAATTAATCACAATCCTGTCACAATCTAAACACAACTCATCACTGCCCACCACAACCCATCCAAGCTCACAACAACCCATCACCACAGATGTCCTAAGATAGTCTACCTGCAGCACCAGAGGTCGTTCCGTTCCGATCGGGTTCGTGTTCAGGGCCGCCAGGTGTAGTATGTCTGTAAGTAATTAAAGATATGTTACTCATACAGCTGTAAATGCGGCACTGCTGCCAGATTCGAGTGACACCTGCAGAAGAAGGTGTCTGAGTTTGGCAGAGTGTATGAAAGAAGGAAGTTGAGAGTAAATGTGAATGATTGCAAGTCTATTTATGTTTAGCTGTGAAAAGAGACAGTTTATTTGAAGTGTGAGTTTGAATGGGGAGAACTTGGAGGAAGTGGAGCGTTTTACATACCTGGGAGTGGACATGGAGGCTGGAGAGAGTCACAGGGTGGGTGTGGGGGCAAAGGTCTCCGGCGCACTGAGGACTATGTGGAAAGAAAAGTCATTGTCTATAAGGGCAAAGATGAGTGTGTTTAGACAGTTTAGTGGTCTCGTCGGTGCTGTAGAGGATAAGGCAAATGAACTGGAAATGAAACGTTTGAGAACAATATGTGGCGTAAGAATGGTGGATTGAATAAGGAATGTCAGGTTAAGAGGGAGTTGTGGTGGTAAGAGGAATATGTATGAGGCAGCTGAAGAGAGTGTGCTGAAATGGTTTGGACATATGGAGAGGGTGAGTGAGGAGAGGTTGACTAAGAGGGTATACATGTGGAAAGAACAAGGAAAAGAGGGAAACCAAAGAGGGGGTAGATGGATGAAATGAAAGATGCTTTGAAGGCTTGGGGCCTGAACATGCAAGAGGGTGCGAGACATGTAAGGGATAGAGAAAACTGGAACAGTGTGGTTCACAGGGGACGACGTGCTGTCGTTGGACTGAACCAGGGTATATGGAGCGGATGGGGGAAGCCACTTACTCTGTGAGGCCTGATTGTGGATAGGGAGCTCTGGTGTCCGTGCATTATGCATGAGAGTTAGCGAGTGGATGTGAGCGAATGGTGCCATGTCTTCGTCTGTTCCTGCGCTAGCTCGCTAACGCGGGTACCGGCAAATACGTATGAAAAAAAAAATGGAAAGAGAAATTAGTTATACAGTTGTCTAGATGCTACTACTACAGGTGAATGAGCCTGACATGTATGGCGAACATTGTGGTACAAGCGGCAATGACTGGTTGTATGTGAGGTTGAGGAAGGTGGTGCGTGAACCAGGAGGCAGTAGAGGATAATCACCTGTCACTGTTGATATAGTGTCAGGATCCTGCAGTGGGCACCCGCACAACAGTCAAAGCGCTCGGACTGTATCGTTACAGGTATTTTGGCTTTCCACTTGTCTTCGTGAGAGATTTAAAGCAAAAATGTAAACAGTTTCGTGAGGGCCCATGAACGTCCCTCTTGTCGAGAAGAGAAAACAATATTGAAACAGAAGAATAAGTTGGGATCTTATCGGTCAACTTACCTAAGAAGTACTGAGTCCCATGGCTGGGGTCGGGCTGGCCCTGCTGGCTCTCACTGTCCACGGGCCAATCTTGGCCCTGCCTGGATAGGGTTGTCCATCCACCTTCAGCCCACTCCTGACTCTCGGCGTCCACTTCACACCACACCTGTACACCACAGTGCATACATACGTTAGATAGTGTATAGAGTTCACAGTATAACGAAATACGTCACTGTGATACGATTCTTATCATTAATTTATATTCTGTCAGTTGGGTACATATATTTCCTCATAAAATGCTGTATGTTTCTTTTTTGTCTGTCGTTGCACATCGCATGTCCAGTTGCACATGTATACTGAGTGGCAGTATACATGGCCCTCTACAGTCGTGAATCTAGAGACATGTTAACGAAACAATTTCATACGCAGTGTATCTCCCCCGGACGCGTCTTGCATATTTAAAAAGGAGATCGATGGTTCGTGATGAGAGTTAATGTAAGATGCTCAAATATTCATAAATATATATAAAACGCGAGTGCGATTTCATTATGGGTCATATTTTTGTCCGAACATCGCGTGCAGAGGCAAAGTGGAGCCAGGTACATTTATCAAATGTTTCATCCACACGCTTAATAAAAGGGCATGTCCTCTGTATCTAAAATGAATATTCTGGTGTACGTGACCAGGGACATTGTTCTAAAGTGACCAGCACGACAGTACACATGAATAGTTGAAAACAGCACAATTTTCAACAAATTCATGGGACCATTTCTTTAAGATGATGGTCCACCAATAACGTCAGGGAAGACATTTCCTCCTACAGACTTGCCAGAGAAGAGAATGGTTTAAACTTGAACCTGCCAGCCATGAACTCTGCCCACATCATCCAACACGTGTTTAACACCAGTATAACATTGTACATTTACCATGAAACGTATTCTTCAAATGTTATAAATGTTGCTATGGAAGATTAACATCCTGTAGCAAAGAATACTGGCCGAAATATTTTCTTTTCTCTCTCCCAGTGCCCCCTGAGCCTTCCCTTAACACTCTCCCCAGTACCTCCTAATCCTCTTAGCACTTTCCCAGTACCCCATAGCCCCTCAGCGCCCCCAGCTCCTGTCTCAGCAACCTCCCTAGCACTTCCTAACCTCCATCATACCCTCCCAAGAACACCCCCCCCCCTTAACCACTCCCCCCTACAGTAATTGGCGCTTCAACACACTTCACTCAAGAGCTTGTTCACACCTTCCACTGGTTGCTATCAACAATGCAGTCTCCTCCATCCCTCACGCACAAGGGAATGACCCTTGACCACCTCTGCTGACCTCTGACCTCTCTTATTGACCCCCGGCCTCTACTGTTGACTCCTGATTGCTGTTGCTGATCCCAGACCTTCCTTGCTGACCTCTGACCTCCGCTGCTGATCTCAGGCACGCTGCTGAACCCTGACCTCCCTCGCTGACCCACAAGTTATTTTCTGTCGTGTATTTCACTATGTTTCATGTTTCTTGATGACTGTTTCAAAGTTTTTACGGTGTATGACGTCAGCTTTACTGACCTATATTGCCACGGCAGAAGGCCATACTCCTCTTCCCCGTAATCTTAAGAGAGACACGCCATCTGACGTCCCTCCCCAGTACTGCCTCTCCTCTAGATCTTCTGTCAACTGTAACATCAGTCGGTTTTCATATTGCCAATTTTTGTCCTAAAAAAAAAAAAAAAGCTGACATTCAATTCATTCCCAGTACAGCTCCTGAGCTGATATTTCATCATGCTTCTCGTACAGCTGACAGTTTTCACCGAATTGATCATCTGTTGTAATTATGTAACTGTCAATTATCTTAACGATGTATTGTCATTCTCGTCAAATGTTTAACTTCCACGTTCCCCCGTGTACTAAACACTGACTCACATGGACCACCCAGCACATGGCATATCTTTGAGGTGAAAGACTCACCTGGGCCGTCTGGCGGTTGGGGAGGCCGGAAGGCAGCACCTCGTAGACCCCGTCCTCCTTAAACAGCAACTCCGCCACGTGGGCACAGTCTCGGGGGACCGCACACTCTGTGGATCACACACCTTCTGTTGTCAGTCGTTGTTGGTCGCACCATGCTTGGCCACCTACACCCTACCTGGCCATCCACACCCTACCTGGCCATCCACACCCTACCTGGCCACCCATATCCTACTTGGCCACCCACACCCAACCTGGCCATCAACACCCTACCTGGCCATCTACACCCTACCTGGCCACCCAATCCCTACCTGGCCACCCACTCCTTCCCTACCCGGCCACCTAAACCTTGCCAGGATACCCATGCCCTCCCTTCAGGCCAAGAACACACACTGCCAAGCCAGCCACACCCTACCTGGACAACCCCACCCTGCCTGGCTCTACCAGACCTACCGTTGTCACAGTGGTCCAATATGGCCGTCCAGTTTCCTTCGTTACAGAGGCTGATGTGAACCGGCTCCGAGGAGAGCCAGGCCAGGCCGGCCTGGCACTTGTACATCATGGCCATCTTCTGCCCAGCGTCGTCCAGGCTCTCACGGGCTAGGATGGAACCCTCCGGGGCCGCTGGATCAGACTCACACGCCGCGCCCGTAAACTCGAGCAAACCTGGCCGAACACACACGCACATCAGCTGTCAGTGTTATAATGTTATGAGGACGGCGGGTCAGGTTGGGCCGTCGGCTTCCATCATGACTGCGATGGGGTAGTGTCCCATGATCGTCCGTCCATCATCAGTCATTTTACTGTATTCAGCAAGAACGAGAGGCTCGTATGATGGGTTGGTCATGTGACACACACGAGAACCGACACACACCACATGTTTTCTGGGAGCCATGATAAAAACCTGAGCTCATTTCATTTGCTTTTCTCTCACTCAAATCCCTGAAGTACTCTGTTGCGCATACAGTTTAAATGGTGCTACTATAGTATGCGGTCTACCACAGTATGAATTCTACCGTGACCTCACCTCACCTCTCGTGCCGCCCTCCTGCGGTCTACCATAAGTGAACTGTAGTGTTAGGTTAGGTTAGGTTAGTGTTTATTTTTATATTCCTGCTTTCTAAATATAAAAATATTTTGTAAATAAGGTAGATTGTATGCTATAGTGTTAGATAACACTGATAGACAGCATATACGGAAAAACTGATAGACTAGTAGAGACATAAAACTGACATATGAACACGTACATATATGACTGGACACCTGAGTGTATATAAGGAAGCGGTGAGGACAAATGTGTTACTGACCGACGTCGGAGGCCGACTTGCAGGACACCTGCTGGACACTCCAGGAGTTGTTCTCCAGACAGAAGGACAGACGAACTCGCACATCGCCGCCGCTCAGGAGTGGGGTGGCATCCTCGGGGCAGGAGAGGGCCACCACCTCCCCTGGCAACACCTCATCCACCCTCAAATCAGGGGGCACCTGCAGCGGCGGGCAGCTGGCCTTCACCTCTGACACATCTGCACTCGCAATGAGAGTCGCCAAATGAATGGTAACAATGGTTGTCGTGATACCAGTAGTAGTAGCAGTAGTTGTAGTAGTTTTAGATATATAGTGATGATAATACTAGTAATATTGATAACAGTGATAAAGAAAAGAAAGATAATAATATAATAATGATAATAATAATAATACCAACAATATTAAAATAATATCAACAACGTAAATAGTCAGCATAAAAATAATCATTAAAATAAAGTTTATACTACATATATAGTTGCGGCAGTCGGTTCACAGTCAACCCAGCTTGTTCGCAGTTTCCCGCGTTAGCGGGTTAACATCTGAAACAGAAGAATAGTCTTCCTTGCTCACTTTCATTCTCAAGATGTTATGAATAATGCCTTCACGCCAGAGCACCGTTGCCACACACACACACACACACACATAAAAAAAAAAGGCCATGAGCCATCCCATCATCTAACATTCAAAATTCCTTCAATATACCCTCTCCATCTTCTCTTCTTTGCCTGTTATCACTTTTCCTATTTCTCCCCTGACTAATCCTCCCGTTCGTTATCTCTGGGATAAGGAAGTAAGAATACTACCCACGTATCTCCTGCATGTCGTAAAAGGTGATTACAGTGAGTGAGAACGAGGGGCTGCAAATTCTACCCTTCTCGTCTTTCGCTTTTTAAAATATGGAACGGAATAAGGAGCCAAGCGAGGAGTGTTCATCCTCCTTGCAGGCTCAGCCTGGGCTGTCTGAACGTGGGTGCAAGTGAGAGACAGATACGTAGGACGTTTGGAAAGAACCTGGATGTTTTGGCTCTGAGCACAACCAAGCTCAAGGGGATGGGAGTGTGGTTTGGGGTAATCCCATTACATCAAGATTATCAAAGCTTTTGGAATGGATATTTTGAATATTTGGATTAGATCCCCTCTTAACTTGCTCTTTTCTAAGCTAAATTTACACAAGTCGTTTAGTCGGTTGTTAGAGCATTTGTTTCTTAGTCGGGGAATCATCTTGACAGCTCGACGCTGCACTCTCTTCATTCTATGTCTGTTTTAGGAAGGCTGACCAAAACTGAACACAATATCCAAGATGGGATGAACGAATTAGTTAGTAAGATTTGAAGGGACTATCTATGAACCCAAGAATTTTGAGAGCTACTATAGTTATGCGGTCTACCACGGTATTAAACACTATAGCATGCGGTCTACCTCATACTACCAAAGTATGCGGTCTACCAGGGTTATCTAACACTATAATAAACAATCTACCTTATTTACAAAAAATATATATATTCAAATAGCAGGAAGATAAAAATAAACACTAACCTAACCAAACCTATCACTACAGTTCACTTATGGTAGACCGCAAGGTGGGCGGGAGGAGAGGCGAGGTGAGGTCACGGTAGAGTTCATACCGTAGTAGACCGCATACTACAGTAGCACCGAATTTTGTTTCTTCTCTTCACTACTTAATTGGTTTTACATCACCAGTGATTATTACGCCCAAACCTTTTTCTACACTTGTCTTTTGAAGTTCAAAATAATTCATACCGTAGCTTGAATTTTCGGTTTTACTCCCCATATGTAAAACTGCACTCATCAATATTAAATCTCATTTACCACGTCTGAACCTAGTCCATCACTTTGACTATGTCTGTGTAATGGTTGTAATCTTGTGGGCATATAGCCACACAACTTGTGAACTTTGCTTCAGTTGATCACCAACCTTACGGTAATATAAAGTGCCTGTATCAATAGAATATAAAGTAGAAGTTACAGTAGTGTATGAAGAAGGCTGTTGTAACCCCAAGTGATAACATACCTTTGGTACAATCAACCTTCGCTGCAGTAATGTATTCCATCTACTCATTCTCTGTATTATGTTCAAATGCAATAATGAACATAAAAGGGAAGTTCCTGCTTATATGACCCAAAAATAGGTAGTAAAAATGTAATATACTCATGTTACTATAGCATAAAGGTTCTTTTGCTATGAAATACATCTTACAGAAGACAGGAGGTGTTCTGACGGTGGGCCAACAGAGGAAGCCGCTGTAATATAATACAGTTAATGTACTACCCCAATATAACCTGTTCCTATACCACGATACCATCGGAGTTGCTGTCTTTACATCCTTACTTAACAAGTTATGAGGTGTACCCATAAACGAGTGGGAAGAGAAAAAAAAACACTATATAAGTTTTGGACATGCTGTACTATACCCAAGTATCAAGAGAGAGATGCTATGATATGATACAAAAATAGGTTTACTCACAAGTTAATAAGACCATCAGTAAGCCTGGGAACACAATGGTGGCCGCCATGTCATCACAGCGCCACCTCTACCACCAGGTAACCAGAGTCACACTAGCCCCGTTCAGGCGAGTCCACCACCACTGCCTGACCCCTGTCCAGCCACGCTCCACGTTTGTCTCATATTCTGGCTCCCAACCTGCACTGCGCATGTCACCAGTGGAAAGTGAGAATCACCTTGCTGGTATTTGGTGTTAGAATTACGAGTTCTTAGTGAAAGATTTAAATTAAAACATTTTCATGTAAAATGATGTTGAATTATAAACAACAATCAAATTTCTAAATCTTAATTGCTGGTTTACGCGATGATCCACAATGCACACGTGAAATACATATGTAGTATAATCTTACAGGAAAGGAGACGAAAACGAGCAGCTCCAAGCTTTCGACTTTATTTCAGGTCAGTTGCCCTGAAGATGACTTGAAATAAAGTCGAAAGCTTGGAGCTACTCGTTTTCGTCTCCTTTCCTGTGAGACTATACTACATATAAACATGTACATATTCATACTTGCTCGCCTCCATCCATTCCTGACGCCACCCCGCTCCACAAGAAATTGCATTGCCACCCCGTGCGTCAGCGAGGTAGCACCAGGAAAAAGGCCACATTCGCTTGCACTCAGTCTCTAGCTGTCATGTGTAATGCACCGAAACCAGAGCTCCCTATCCACATCTAGACCCCACAGACCTTTCCATGGTTTACCCCAGACGTTTCACATGCCCTGGTTCAGCCCATTGATAGCACATAGACCCCAGTATACCACATATTTCCATTTCACTCTATTCCGTGCCCGTCTTTCACCCTTCTGCATGTTCAGGTCTCGACCGCTCAAGATCCCTGTCACTCCCCCGTTCTACCTCCAATTTGGTCTCCCGCATTTCCTTGTTCCCTCCACCTCTGAAACATATATCCTCTTTGTCAACCTTTCCTCACTCATTCGTTCCTATTTCCAAACCATTTGAACATACCCTCTTCTGCTTTCTCATCCACACTCTTTTTATTATCACATATCTCTCTTACCCTTACAGAAATTTACTTGATCAAACCATCTCACACCACATATTGTCCTTAAACATTTCATTACCAACACATCTACCCTCTTCAGTACAGCTCTATTTTATAGCCCATGCCTCACAACCATAAGATATTTTTTGGAAATTCTATTCCTTCAAACATATCCATTTTCGCTCTGAGAGATAGCGTTCTCTCTTTCCACAAGTTCTTCATCGCCCCCAGAACCTTCGTCTCTTTCCCCACCCTATGACTCACTTCCGCTTCCATGGTTCCATTCACTGCCAAGTCCACTCCCAGATACCTAAAACACTTCACTTCCTCCTATTTTTCCCTATTCAAACTCACATCCCAACTAACTAGCCCCTCAACCCTACTGAAACTAATATTCTTGCTCTATTCACATTTACTCTCAGCTTTCTTCTTTCACACACTTTTCCAAACTCAGTCACCATCTTCTGCAGTTTCTCACTCGAATCACCACCAGTACTGTATCACCAGCGAACAACAATTGACTCAATTCCCAGGCCCTCTCATCCCCAGCAGACTACATACTCGTCCCTGTCTCCAAAACTCTTGCATTTATCTCCCTAACCACCCTATCCATAAACAAATTAAACAACTATGGGGACATCACACACCCCTGCCGCAGACCAACCTTCACTGGGAACCAATCACTCTCCTCTTTTCCTACTCGAACACATGCCTTACACCCTTGATAAAAACTTCTCACTGCTTTCAGCAGTTTACCTCCCACACCATATATTCTTAAGAC
>JAYMFT010085129.1:0-14182 GCA_038088735.1 Panulirus argus | reverse complement strand
AATTCTCTCTATATTTCAATTAAGGCCCGGCCTTGATGTGGACTTTTGTCCGTGACTGGAGCCTTCAACATAGAAAAGAAAAAAAAATAAATGGGGAGCTCCAATGTCCCTAATTCTGTACTTACTGTGTCACTCAAAGCAATACTTGACACAAGACTTTTTTTTTTCTGTTTCCTGTATCTATTGGACCCCTGAGTCTTCAACTAAGCTGCATCTGAAAAGTTTGACTTTTAGGAAAACCATCGCCCAGTCAGACTGACTTTCGTATTCGCTAAACTTATGGACACCACTCGATCAAATAACGATTAGCAGCTTGGTTTTTGGCGAATCGTTCATTAATGACAAATATGCTAGATATTTGATGCTGTAATCAACTTGCATGATGAAAGGATAAAGATCTCATTTATTTAATTTTCAGAAAACATTTGGTGGTCCCATAGTTTTGCCGCAAGAGATTGATTTATTGTGCATTTCTGCCCATCCTGTGGGCGGGGGCGCAAAAGAGGCTACACAGTGTATAAAAGGCCAAGGGATTTGGACTCAGTGATTGAATTACATTATAGGTTACATGGTGGGAAAAACGCTAACAAGGACTCGGGAGCATTGAATCAATTATTCAGTGCCTGCAGTTAGTTCCCTCAGCAAGCAATTGGTTCCCTAAGCCTGCACTTTGTCTCCTCACCAACGAAAATATGAAGAAGCATTATTTAACAATGGTGGCAAACGCCTACTGGGGAGCTGTTGCTGGTACTCCTGCGTCAGTGGTTGGCTAGTAGTTGCAGGTGGCCCTATAATAATGGTTGGCAGTTGCTGGTACCCCTGCATCTGTGGTTGGCTGTTGCTGGTACCCCTGCGTCGAGGATTAGGAGCTCTGCATGATAGTCTGTGACACTTACCCAAGATAAGATATACATTTTTTTCATACTTGTTCGCCGTTTCCTGCATAGCGAGATAGCGCCAGGAACAGACGAACAATGGTCTTATTTCCTCACATTCACTCTACATCTGTCATATATAATGCACCGAAACCAGAGCTCGCTATTCACAGCCAAGCCCCACAAAACTTTCCGTGGTTTCCCATAACCGCTTCATACGCCCTGGTTCAGTCTATTGACAGCACGTCGCCCTCATTATACCATATCGCTCCAATTTGCTCTATCTCATGCATGCCTCACACTCTCCTGCATGTTCAGGCCCCGTTCACTCACATAATCTTCATTCCGGCTTCTCCATTCACTCATCCTCTCCACATATCCTAACTATTTCGTCACACCCTCTTTACATTTCTCATACAAACTTTTCTTCCCACCACATCTATCTCTTACACCATCGTTTCGTGCTCGATCAACCCTCCTCACACCACATTTGTTCTCAAGCATTTAAATTCCAATACAACTACCCTCTTCCTCTTTTCATTTTCTTTCTTTTTTTCATGGTTCATGCCTTGCATTCATTATACACCGCCAGGGCTTCAATACCATTAAATTTACTCATCTGTGCCCCGAGTGACCTCTCTTTCCACACACTCAGGACCTTCGCCTCCTCACCCATCATATGGCTTACTTCAGCTCCATTGGTTCCATCTGTTGCCGTATCCATTCCCACGTATCTGAAACGTTCCACTTCCTCCAAGTTTTCATTTAAGTTCACATCCCGGCAAACCTGTCTCTCTACCCTGTGAAACCTGATCGCCTTACTTTTTCTAATTCACAGTAAATCTCTACTTTTACATACTCTCCCAAACTCGAACACCAGCTTCTGCAGTTTCTCATTTGAGTCCATTACTAGAGCCTTGTTTTCAGCACACAACTGACCTTCATCCTAGGTCCCCCTACCCCAACAGACTGCAGACCTGCCCCTAGCCTCGAAGTCTCCCCCCACTACACCATTCATTAACAGGTTAGAGAGCCATGGTGACATCACAGATCCTAGCCGCAGACCCCCATATAACCAGTCCTCCTCTTCTATTTCTACTCGCACACCCGTCTTTCTCTTATGATAAAATCTCATTGCTCCTATTAAGATTTCCTTCTACACCTTACGTTCGTAACACCTTCCACAAAGCATCTCTCTGAATCCTATCATATACTTTCATCACCTCTATAAGTATCACAGAGAAATCCTTTCATTTCTGTTGGTATAACTTACACGGATTCTTCAGAGTAAGCGCCTGATCCACACACCGTTCCTTAGTCTGATGTTTTGTGCATGCTACTACCCTCTCAGTTACCAAACATCCATACAACTTACTAGTTATACTCAGCAAACTTATTCCTCTATAATGATGACAATAATGTTAAACGACGGTATCGGAAAGACCAGGTATTATTGTAACCTTTATTTTATATAACATTTTAAAACAAGTAAATCTATAGACATTGAAAAGAAAATATCTACATGTATTAGCACTGAGGGAAGGTGTATTATATATACATAACAGTGTCTAAACAATACAAAAATTACAACTTGTATTTAATTACAAATATACTGATAAAACTGTTATTTCTAGAAACAATAGTTGGCAAAAGCCAGTTGCCTAAGTACGATGATCTCGCACAATTGCACATTTAAACAAAATTCAACTGAGGACCTTCGGTCACGAATGGTCGTGTCATTTAATCACTTTCTGTCACGTGCAAAGTGTTGTGCAGAATATACAATAGACAAGTAACTATCATACTACGGCACTGTATGATGACGACACATGATAACTCATTCTGAAGGTTGATACGATGCCACATTTTCCAAACAGTGTGATGGTGCACTATAAAGACCTAAACAGAGTTATCATATAAAGTGATCTGATGGCATTGTGTAAAGAAATATACATCATGTAGACCGATATCATGACGCAAACAAATATCTACCACACATTTGCCGATATAATGACGCATACACAATTTCCCGATCACAATACAGGCCGATATAATGACACATTACATACCTATCATTATACACAAGCCGATATAATGATATACACATTAGTGATGCGGGAAGCATAAGTGGAACGGGGTCGAGATTATTCATACTGGCAAAATGGTGACCGTTTTATAACGATGACTGAAAGGTTATGAAGAAGCTGGTGTGATGATGACGTCTGATGATGATGACTCCCGTGAAGATGATTTTACCGAGGATACAACGACGACTGGGGGAACATGAATTTGAACTGAAGATGACCATAAGGATGACGGTGATCACACAGATGACCACAGTTAGAGTGGTGATGATGACGACACAGAAAATCACTATCATAGTAAAAAAAAATGTCCAGTAAAAATATCGATTATGATTAAGGCTACAGTGAAGATGACGTCAAGAAGATAACTTGCATGAAACGAAGGTAACCATGGTCATAATGAAGACGACTACAGCAAAGACGACTATATTAAAGACATTTGAAAATGATGACTCCAGAGGTAATGATTAGTGAAAGTGATGATAACTAGTGAAGGTGTTAATGGCTACATTGAGGGTGACGGTGACTAGTGGAAAAATGACGATGACTTGTGAAGGTGACGATAACTACAACGAAAGGGACGATAAACAGTGAAAGTGACAATGACTACAGTGAAGGTGATGATAACCACAATGAAGGTGGCGATAACCATTGTGATAGTGACGATGACAACGGTGAAGGTTGTGATAAAAAGTGAAGGTGATTACTACAGTGAAGGTGACGATGACCGCATTCGAGGTGACAAGTATTGTAAAGTTGTTAATGATTACAGTGAAAGTGACAATTGCTTCATTGAAGATGACGTTGATTGCTGTGAAAGTGACTATGACTACAGTGAAGGTGACGCAACTACAGTGAAAGTGTCGAGAACTTGGGGTGATGACTACAGTGAAGGTGACGATGAATTTATTGAAGGCGACGATGACCACAGTGAAGGTGACAATATATACAACGAAAGTGACGAAAGGTACAGTAAAGATGACAATGACTGAAGTGAAGGTGACGATAACTACAGTGAGGCTCATGATAACTTAAGTGAAGGTGACGATAACTACAGTGAAGGTGACACTAATGCAAAGGACCATCAGGGTGAAAATGACCTCGTGGATGTTAAGGATCAAATGGAAAATGAGGATTTGGTTCAGCTGTTCATGAGTGGGCAGCATGAGAGCAGCTTCCTGCTGTGGGCTGTGTGTGGGAAGAAGCGGCTCCAGCTGCACCTCACTCAGCTTCGCCCAGGTCATTGCCGCCGCCGCTGCTGCTGCTGTCAGCCCTGGGAACAGTGACGGATGGTCTGTGATGTTAGGGAGTTCTCGTGGGTCAGAAGGAGGGGCTGGGGAACAGCCGTAGAAGCTGGGGGGGGAAGCGGAACAGCTGTAGAAGCTGGGGGGAACGTGGAACAGCCACAGACGCTGGGGAGGGAACGGGGACCAACGGTAGACGGTAGATCACAACGAACTGTTTACAGTGTCCAGCCCTGGGTCAGTCCACAGCCACAAGACCTGGTCCAGCCCTGGGCTGGACCAGGTCTGCGCGCTGAACATTGCGTGGCAAGAGGCAAACCTCAGGCTGAGAGATAATTTAAGTGAGAGGAATTGATTCTGCGCTGGTTGAGAGGTCCGTTGTTCCGGAAACTGTATTACAGTCGTGACAAGAACACGATTTATTGCCAAATCAGTCCGAGAGAGAGAGAGAGAGAGAGAGAGAGAGAGAAGGAGAGAGGAGTTAATTCACAGGAGAGCAGTGCCCCAGGCAGGATAGGCCCCCCCTCTCATATGACAGATGTAGTAAATGTCAAATTAAACGTTTGTTCTCAGGTGGAAGTTCTCTCCCACTCACGAGCCAATGACGCTCTTAAGGCCTCAACAATATGTCAACTAGAATTTGCTGTGTAGTTACCTATTCATGCTGTTCGGGGAGAGAGCTCGACACTTGTGGGGCCCCATCTCTTGAACGTTCTCAACAATGATGAACATTTCAAAATTCCATACACTGTCAGCATTCATAGTTTCCTTACCCAGTCTATTCCATTTATCCACTATTCTTATAATATCAAATACTACTTGATATCTTTTTCTAACAAGTTTATTGGTTAGTTTCATGCTTTGTCGTCTGTTTTATGTTTGCAACTTTCGGCAAAGTGTTCAGTGATGACATAAAAAGGATTTACAATCTTAAAGGTTGTGGTCGTCACCGCTCATTCTTCTCTCTTCCATGATGGACAAATCTATGGCCCCTAGCCTTTCACTGTAACTCAGCTTTTTCAATTCTGGTATCATCTTTGTTGACCGTCTCTGGACCTTTTCAATTAGTTTTTTCTTTTATATATATGTCTTTAAAGTGCGGTAACCAAACTTGAGAAGCATATTCTAGTTTTGGCCTAATGGATGATGTTAATAGTTTCTGAATATTTCCTTATCCATTTTACTGGATGTAATTCTACTATTTGCTAATAGACAGTTTGTTTCCTTTACTATTCTATAAGGTGTGGATCTAGCAACAGGTTATGCACAATGTCTACTCTCAAGTCCCTCCCGCACACAGATTCTTATGACTTTCTTCACTGTGTCCTACCCTTATTGCTTTGCATCTACTCGCCTTAAATGTCATTAACCATGTATCAGACCAACATTGGAATTTGTGCAGGTCCCCTTGTAAGTTGATGCAATCCTTTTCACTTTTTGTTTACCCTTATGACCTTGAAATCATCTGTAGACGTGTTTAATTAGGATTCCAGTTCTTCTGTCTGGTCATTTACCTAAATCAAAAGAGCAGTGGTCGCATACTGAACCCTGCGGTACCCCACTGGTGACCTCCAACCCATTTCGAGAAGGTTTCATCCAACCACTCATCGGTTGAGGCTAAAACAGAGCTCCCTTTCTCGTAGAAATCAGTTAGGATCGTTACACACAAACATCTCTCCCCTGAATCCGTGTTGTTTCTCACTTAGGCAGTTACCTTCTCAGCAAGTAGTCATCCATTTGCTTTCTGATCATCTTAACCAGGATTTCACAGACCACATTCGTCTGTAGTTCAACATAAGTTTCCGATCTTCCTAGTGACTGGTTCATCCGTTTGTCCGGCTGTCCCCTCCGGCCACCCGTGGGATGTTCTCCATATTCTCAAACGGCTTTATTGTTGGTTAGACTCATGACCTCCAGGAAGAACCACCTTTAACCCCGAGAAGAACCAAGTAGGAGCATTTACTCCTGGGGTGAACCAGAAGGAGCCATTACTTCCTGGTAAACCAAGAGGTGCCTTTACGCCTGGTGAACCAGGAGGAACCATTGCCACTGAGGTGTGTGTGTGTGTGTGTGTGTGTGTGTAGGGAGGGTGGTGAATGTGGAAAGACTGCGTGGGAGAGGGAGCCTCACTTCGGCCGCGGGCACCATATGGCTAGTCCCCACCACACCCCGTTACTCCCGCTGGACTGGCTGTCACAGTCTCTCCTGACCTGACTGTTTGTTACAGTTTCTCCTGACCTAGCTGTTTGTTACAGTCTCTCCTGACCTGACAGGTCGTCACAGCCTATCCTGACCTGACTGTTTGTTACAGTCTCTCCTGACTTGACAGGTCGTCACAGTCTCTCCTGACCCGACAGGTCCTCACAGTCTCTCCTGACCTGACTGGCTGTCATTCTTAAGATAACAGTCGTTGCAGCTGGCGTGGCCTGTCTAGACTCTTGTTAAGTGCTGGATGCTGCGGGTGGCTAGGGTGAGGGCCGCACGTAACTCACCCTGATGCCTCACCTGGCTTGGGTGAGGGCCGAAGTTCACCACCTGACGTACGTACTGGGTAGACAGCCCCAGTACCCCACCCGCCCTTCAAGACAGACGGTGCCAGAGCCCCGCCGGTACAACCATCTGGCATGACGCGTCCTATCCCCGCTACAGACAGACAGACAGACGGACCGTAGCCCTCGTAAGCCATACCAGCTGCAGACACAGACAAGCCAGCAGCTCACTCATGGCAGCTGCCATAAGCGACATAACTGGTCACAGGACGTGGCAGTGGGGTCACAGCTGGTCACGGGACGTGGCAGTGGGGTCACAGTTGGTCATGGGACCTGGCAGTGAGGTCACAGCTGGTCACGGGACGTGGCAGTGGAGTCACAGCTGGTCATGGGACGTAGCAGTGAGGTCCAAGATGGTCATAGGGCCTGGCGGTGAGGTCATAGCTCGCCAAGGGATACAGCAGGTCACGGGACACAGCAGGAAACGGGACGCAGCTGGTCATGGGACATAACAAGTCACGGGTCACAGCTGGTCACGGGACACGACATGTCACGGGACACAGCTGGTCAAGGACACAACAGGTCACAGGACACAGCAGGTCACGGGACACAACCGGTCACGGGACAGAGCTGGTCACGGGACACAACTGGTCACGGGACAGAGCTGGTCACGGGAGACAGCTGTTGAGGATTGGATGAAGGGAAAGACAAGCCGCCGGGTTGGCAAAGATTAGCCCAATGGCTTGGGGAAGCGATTGGTTGGGAAGAGGTAAAGGTGTGTGATTCATTGGGTACAACGGGAATGGGTTGTGGCGCTGAAGGTCAGATATCAAACGGGTATTGTCAAAATCGCCGATTGGACGCGAGTGGGGCCAGGTCACGATGAAGGCGTCTGATTGGAGGAATAATCCCCCTCCCCCTCCCCCAGGGCGGTGAGAGAGGCGCGGGTCACGGGACACAGAACATAAACACTTCGCAAAGAAACAACACTGTCATTAACAATAAATGACAAAAACAGGTACAACAATAGACGCCTCAGTTATACAGTCATGGTAAGTATAATTAATGATGTGAGATATTGTCTCGGATATTCCTAGCCAAAGTCTGATCGAATAAATTATAAAAATATAATATTACAACGATTTACACAAGGCTATACAAAACACAGTGATGAGATGAGGAGTGGTCTGGTGCAGGTGTTGTGTTTGGCCAGCAGAAAGGTGTGGCCAGTGGCCTGGTGCAGGTATCGTGTGTGGCCAATATACAAATGTGGCCAGTGGCCTAGTGTAAGTGTCGTGTGTGGCCAGCGGCCTGGTGCAGGTGTCGTGTGTGGCCAGCAGACTAGTGTGGCCAGTGGTCTGGTGCAGGTGTCGTGTGTGGCCAGCAGACTGGTGTGGCCGGTAACAAGAGCAAGTGACAGTTAAGTTTGGGGTGAGTTTGGTGTTGCTGCCACTAATGACGAAAGAAGTCAGTCATTTGTCTCCATTTCTGGTACACTAGCGATGCACATGACATATTGCTGACACGCTAAAGGTGAACGTGACACATTTCTGACACGCTAGCGATGCACATGACACGTTCCTGACACGCTATCGATGCACATGACATTTCTGACACGGTAGCGATGCACATGACACACTTCTGACAAGTCAACGTTGCACATGACATTTCTGGCGCGCTAGCAATGCACACGACACATTCCTGACAAGCTAGCGATGCACAAGACACATATCTGACACGCTTGCGATGCGCGTGACACATTTGTGACGCGTCACAGACATTGGGCAGTGTATGGCGCACCTGGTCCACGGCTTCAGGGCCGGGCCTTCCCTGGTCAGGCCGAGCGAAGAGTAAAGAAGTGGAAAACCTCACTGAGTTGTGAATCTCGTCACGACTGTTGCAGGTGGGACTGTTCGCCACCATTACTAGACACATGAGCTTCATTATGGTAATCACCGGCTGCGAGCCGCGGCAGCTGGAGATGTTCCCTGGCCAGTCCGCCTGACTAACTGCGGCGGCAGGCGTCACTGTCATGAGCCACGAGTGCCACCTCAGCGCCTACGGCAGGTAGCCGAGCGAGTTTTCGATGTTATCCGAGAAGAGGAAGGAGTTGTTGGCCTGCATGGAGGAGTAGGCGTCGTCTTCGGACTCCGAGGCCGACTGGTTGAGGTGGTTGATGAGGTCGGTGGTCTGGTTTAACTTGAGCTCGGAGAAGAGGGCGGCGATCTCGGCGGTCTTCTTCATGGAGAGTATGGAGGCGGTGTCGCTGTCGTCCCGCTTCTGCCGCTGCGACGCCCCGCGGTACACTACCTTCCCGCTGGGGTCCACTGCCGACACCAGGAGGATCTTCTGATGGGAAGTGTTGGACCCCCTGGAGCCCTGCGATCGGTGAGTGTCCGCGCCGCTGCCCTGTGAACCACACCCACTGCCCTGGGACGACGCCCGTGACCCCCGGGACCCATCAGACCCCAGAGAACCCGAAGGGTGTCGGTGCAGCCGAGGGGAATGGAGGAGGGATTCAGTGCTTGCGGCCCTCTGGTGAGGCGGCAGCCGGCGTCGGCCGCTCTCCTGGGTGTTGTAGCTGGACCCATCCGACCGGTGGTGCACGCCAGAGGTCTCTGAATCCGTCGATAGATTGGAAGACATACTCTTCTTCCTCATGACCTCCGGAGGCATGGAGAAGACGGTGCCCGCGGAGCGACTCTTGCTGTGTTCGGTCAGGTAGGAGGGGGAGCTCTTCTGTCGCGTGGCGCTGCTCGAGGAATCGCCGCTGTTGCGCTTCCAGGAGGTCGCGTGTGACTCCAGTTCGCTCAGGTTTGAGTGCGACCCGTAGCCCTTCTTGTAAGCGACGACGCTCTGCACTGTGGTTTCCGTGGTGTCCGTCTCTGAGTCGAGGTTGATTTCGTACATCTTGAGGCCATTCTTCTTGACGCGTTTCAGGGAGCAGTAGCACTTCTCACTCTCGGCGCAGCTTTCAGTGTCACAGTCACAAGGAGAGTCGTCCTTGTGCGCGTGCTTGTCGTGCGGCTTGGCTAACGAGGAGCGCCGGGGTAGGGAACAGTAACACTTGCTGGAACATTCACTGTCATAGCCACACTCACTGCACGACACGTAGCCCTCAGTTGCTCGCGACGGGTTTCTTCGGGGCATCGGCGTCTTGGGCGCTGCCTTCCTCCCGGTTCCCTCCATCATGTGGCTAAACTCGTTCTCCTTGTTGTCTGCTCGTCTGGTGGCGCTGCTGCTGCGTCCCGTCCTCTCATACATGTAGCGGCTCTTATTATTGACCAACTTTCTGAGCGGCGACTTGTCCTTCAGGTAGCTAGACTGTAAGCTGGAAGCTCTGGAACCTAAGCGGGAGAAAGACCGCTTGGTTGCCCTGAGGACGGAGGAAATGGTGGAGCCGTCGCTGTCGGAGTCCATCAGGCTCATGAGGGAGGAGCTGCGGCCCCTTGTCTGCTTTCTCATGATGTTTTTGGATCGCTGGTAAATCTCATCCTTGGAGAGCGTGAGAGCCAGCTTAAGCAAGATCTCCCGCTGGTCGGGGTCCATCTCGCTGAAGGACATGCCGCGCGGGTTGATCACCTGTTTCAGCAGCTCGTCGACGCTGTTTAAACCCGTCTTTTGTTTAACGTCGTCCAGCAGGTCCTGGAAATTGTACTTGTTGGTGACGCTCATAAAGGACTTGGAGCGGGGGAGCGCGACTCTGGTGTACACGTCACCGGGGTCGAGCAGGAATCCGCCCAAGTGACGATCACTCACGGAGCGCTTGAGACGTCGCTTGCTAGCACGGGAGTCGTCCAGGATGATGTGTGACTGTAGGAGGTCCTCGCTGTTGGCACGCCGAAGCTCCCTGCCGAAACTTGGGGACTCCAAGTGTCGAGAGCGTTTCTTGCGGGGTGGCCTGATGGGTACCATTTCGCTATCGCTCAAGACGTGTCTTTCATCGTCACGGGTGTCGCTGGACGCCTCACTGGGGGAGTCGTTGCGCATATTCTCCAGCAACGCTTGGTAGAGGTTAGCGGCTATCACGATGGCGTCCTCAGAGGACTGGCATACGAAGCCGTGACACTCGAGCACCTTGGGGACTCCCACCTTCCTCATGACGCAGGCAAACATGGGCGGGTGTTGAACCGTCATGATGGCGGGCTCGGGTACCTCCAGCAAATGGTACAGGTTGTACTTGTCTTGGGCCTCAGGGTCACAGATGAGGGGCAGAAACGCGTACGTATATGCCGCCCGGCCGTGTTCCGTTGTCTCCCGCCGGATCACCAGTTTCACCGCCGCCCACACCGCGATCGTCGGGAACGGGTTGGTAAATTCGAAGTGGCCATCAGGAGAATCGGCAGTGCCGTGCGTCACCCTGAGCCCAGCGTCGGTAATCTGCAGGGTTCCTGGCTGGGGCCGCTTACCCCTCGTCACACTGAGGCGGTACTTGTAGTAGAGGTCTCTGAGGGGCGCCTGTAGCACCTCCAGGCTCGTGGCCTTCTCAGCCAGCTGCGCTGCCCCTAGGTAATCCACGCGGTACTTCATGGTGGAGAGCGACGTCACCGCCTCGGCCGCCTCCCCTGTACTGACGCTGCCGCTCCTGGACCGACTGCTGCGGGTGGTGCTGGCGGGGGGAGGAGTCGGGGGCTGGGGGGAGGGGGAGGCTCGGGGCGGGGGCGGGGGCGGTGGCTCGGGGTCTGGAGTCCGGGGAAGCGGCGGAGTCCGATGGGGAACGGCTCGGCCTCCCGGAGTCACCAGAGGTTCATTTGTTGCGTCGGCGAAGAGCCTCTCAATTTGCGCCTGGACGGAGGCGCGCACGTCGAGGAAGGCTCGCTGGCGCTCGTTCCTTCCTCCAAACATCCGCTCCAGTTCCTCCTGCACTGGATTGGGCGGGTGGACCGGGTCCGGCCTCAGTACCTCCTGCCTCCGCTTGTCCCTGAAGAGGGAGTCGATGCGCTGCTTGTGGGAGGACAGCGTACTGCTGCCGTCCGAGTACAGCGGCTCCTCCATCTGCGACAGCCGGAAGCTGTATGCTTCTTCCTCGTACTTGACCATATCTCTGAGGGGCGTGGCGCGGACTGGTGCCCGCACGATACACGAGTATCAACAGACCTCCTGCGCTACACCATCAGGGTTCACAACCTGCGGGAGACAGAGATAAGTTTAGAATACTTTCCCGTGGCCGAGCGGTAGCTAAGTGTGAAATCCTGTATATATAGAGATCGTATACTGTTCCCGGACTTCGACGAGGCTGTAAAAGTAAAATGGTAAGAGAAGGAAAAGGATTAGTGTGTTCTCGCCCGCCAAGGAGTCAGCCTTACCTTCCACGCGCATGGAACGCAGCCTCCAAGCTGCAGTTTCGCCATCATTACTGTTACCAATCATACTGTTGCCATTATCACAATCATAATTATCTAGCCTAGCAGTCGCACCCGTCCTCTGGCCGGGTCTGGTTGCTAGTCCCTGCGGATGACTACTGAGCCTTTGGTTCAAAAATGGCCTTCGGCCTTTGCGTACTACTAAATTCCTGAAAGAGAATTGCTGTGGCTAATGAGCCACTAGAATGCTTTAATTGTCCTAACAATCGTAAAGAATTCATGGCAGTATCTCCTTACAAACACAGTCATCAGTGTAGCTGTGCTTCCTGTCTTTGGTCGACCAATTACTGTAAAATATGACTGATTCTCATGCTGAAACTGAAATACATTATGAATGCTAAAATACAATATGGAGACGTATGCATGTGCATGACCAAAACTCCGAACTCAACCACGACTGCTGGGAAAGGTACCAAGTTTGTAACTAGAAAATTAAAATACATTAATTCTAAATGTCGAACGCGAAAAAAAAATCGAGGCTGCATAATGCAGAATGCACCTAAACGTTTACTCCTCCAAAAAAGTCTCTTTTCACCTTTTATGGACTCGCTTAACATTTGGTGTCCAACGCTCCAACGGCTGCTGACGTAGGCTGACACAGTACTGAGGCTGACACAGTACTAAGGCTGACACAATACTGAGGCTGACACAGTACTGAGGTTGACACAGTACTGAGGCTGACATACTACGTGAGAGTAACTGTATCACCGAAACAAATAAGACTTCTTTGATTCCCAGGATAAGGTCTCATTCCACCAGCCAAGACCTGGCTACTCCTTCTCCTAGTACTGCTACTACTACTGCATGTGGTGACCACTAACCCATCTGGTGTGCCCCTCAGGGTACGGCACCCTCCCACAATACTACCCGCGTATCTCCTGTGTGTCGTAGAAGGCCTCAAGCGGAGCTGGACCTGGAGACTTGAAGTCTTCCCCTCCTGCATTAAGTTTCTCCTGGCGGGCTCCAAGCCAGAATTTTCCCGAGAAAAGGTTCCTTCGTTTGCTCCTGATGCTACCTTGTTAGATCAGTAAAGGTTAAGAAGCATGAATAAGGAAATGTGTGTTTTTGCGGTTACGGAGAGAAGGTTCCACACTCATGAAAAGCCCTATCTCCTGCAGTTTCTCTACTTTCTGACAATTTTTTAAACTTCCGTTTGCTGTCTGTATTCCCTATTGTATTACTCGGCTTAGTTCATTGAGGTCCCGTTCTTATATCATAAAAGCACTTACATATATTTTCTAACAAGTTCCATACTTACTTTCCTAAGTATGACCTCTGGTTGCTGTATCACTGCATCTCACTATGTCAAACTGGTGAGTTTCATGGTGATCAAGTCACACCTTAATTTTTCTCTTTTCCCCTGGTGGGCAAATTTATGGTCTCTTAACATCCCTTTCTGTATCTCGGCCACATTGTTTCAGGTACTATATCTTTTTCCCTTTCTCTAAACCTTCTCTATTAGTCCTAAGTTTTCTTTTAGAAAAATCATATTATAACTTAGGTCAAATATATGTTTTGATTACCTTTTTAAACATCTTTTTAACTGGTAATTTTGATCTTAATAATCTGAAAGGTTTCCATCCTAACAGTTTTCCTGAAGATTTGTTGTGGCGACGAGTTGGGTACAAGTCCCCCTCACACAATGACTCATGCATCTCGTTTCCTGTTGAATTCTATTCGTACTGAGGCTTTCTTGCATTCTGACCCATCTTCACCACTTTGCATTTACCTGGAAAGAAACTCATCACCCATTTATCAGACCAACTCTGGAGCTTGCACGTGTCCTCTTATTCCTTACTTCTCTCATAACCCAAGTGTCATCCGCAACCGTATTACAGTAGGAGTTCAACCCTTCTGGCCAGTCGTCCACAAAGAACAAGAATCGCAACGGTCCTCAGCACCGCGCCCTGCGGCACGCCACTGCTGACCCCAACCCAAGTCAGAAAAAGGCTCGAGACTTGCGTCCTGTGTCGCTTTGTACCAAAGTTCTGGTCATTGATTGAACCTAATCCTTATGGCTGATAGAACGTCCAGCCTTTTTACCAAACTTCTATCATTATATTCTTTTTTTATGTTAGCTGAGACGGCACGGGCAGCTGAGGCCCTAATCAAGGCCATCCCATTAAC
>JAYMFT010085118.1:0-14183 GCA_038088735.1 Panulirus argus | reverse complement strand
CTCTCTCTCTCTCTCTCTCTCTCTCTCTCTCTATATATATATATATATATATATATATATATATATTAGTCAAGCTTTAATACACATACTATAGACCTCTTTCAGTCCCTAATAACACACGTCTTCATCAGACAAACTAACACACATCTCTTCAACTGTACCATCAAAACTATGATCATCATCATCAGGCCTTCATCCTTCTCTGCGTCGCCTCCTTTCTCTTAGAGCGTTCTTTCCTAACTCCTCCATCGTAGCCTCCTCGTCTCCTCCTCCTGTCATGCTGTGTGCTGCTCCAATCGGGTGTCTGGGCCTGTTCCTCCTCCGTCCCGCCTGCTACACAAGCAAACCATTACGGTGTGCCCCCAGGAGGCGCGCAGATTGCCTCTAACAAGTCCACGTCACTGTCACCCACCATACTCCAGTAAGCTGACCCAATTTCTAAATCAGTGCATTTGGCGCTATCAGGACCGTAACCTGGTTGCCCTAAAGCTGCCTTGGCCAAGCAGGCGTCTCCCTCCCCGGCTACCGGCCGGCCACCCTCCCGCCCGCCCGCCTCCCCCCCGAACCCGACCATCCGACATCCCCTACTACTACTTTCCCCTCCTCCCTATTCAAGAGCTCTGCTATGCGAGTTACAGCCCTCTGAGCACCACGGCACGACCCCTGGCCATAACGGACAGGGCTTCTGACCAGGCACTTAAGATGGTCTTCAGAAAGGCTAGGCTATCGTAGAACCCACGAGTCCAAAACCTGGCGCTCAAGAGGTTTAAAATTCGTGTTTCCGGAACGATCATCACCACGTCCGTATTGGTTACCCCGTATGGATACGATCTCGTCGGACCGCAATCCTGGACTCTTTCACTGGGATTTTACGTGAAATAATGGAGAGAAACGTTTTCTATTTTGTTAGCAACTTTGGTAGCTTCAGCTCAGATAAAAGTCTCTGGAAGCCATGTCCAAATAACACTCATAAACGAACCTGAAGTGGACTCTACGAGAAAAATTAATTTCTATGTGACCTCCTTTTAACGATATCAACTTTAAATTCCCGAACAAACCTCGTACCATTCTTGAGTACTAAAGTTTACACGACTTTTTCGATTGCTTATAACTCTGAGCGTATTTTGATAGTTTCAGAAACTGCAACGTGGTCTGTAGATGAGAGAACAAAGGACGTGTCTTGTTGCAGACATAGGTGCACTTACAACCAACGAGAATTATACAATTCTGGGTAAACATGAGGTTGTTTGGCGACGCCAGTCAAAGTAATACTGTGTGGATCATGTCATCGAAATCACGAGTCAAGAACGAGACAACGCAAACCCTTATATACACCTGCTGCGTTACCTTTCTTGTGGTAAACACACACACCTGAAGTCAAGTCCGGTAATATGTTTACGATAAAAGCAATATATAAAAAACGGATAAAAGAATACGATTCGTGGTTCTCCTTAAGAAGGACAATAAAACTTAAGATAAATAAACACTGCGCTAAAGTCGATCGAAAACAAACTTACTCGGAGCACTTCTAAAGCCAAATATACCTATTACCGCACGGTGAAAACAAAATATCTTTTTAGCCGGTCGTTTTACATTTTTCATCCCTACAACATGATACCCGAAAGTTACACAAGCCTGAGCATAACTAGTGTAAGCCTGACTAGCGTGGGCATTACTAGTATAACCATAACTGGCTTGGGTATATCTAGCCTGCACAGGACAAAGGTACTGCTCGATGCCTAGCACTCCCTGACTCGTGACCCCCAACGTCATATACACAAAGTGCGTGAAGCTCAATGCAAGTTCAACCCAGTTAATATGACAGATTGATACCCCCACAACACCACAAGCGATGCCTCCGTGTTGGCCTGGGAGATTATAATTCCAGCACATTCGCTTCAAATACAAGTCTACGTCTCACCAAGGAAGATGCAATCTTGCTTTACTTCATCGGCTTCTCCAGAAAATATATATCTTTATGGTCTGTAAATTTCCAGGCATTAGCTGGCTCATACACTCGCACACAGCTGCAGCGCCAGTAATAATAACCTTCCAGCTTTCTGAAGGCACTGACTTCGTTATTCATCCCTACCACACCTCCCCAACAACATCGCCTTCCCATCCTACTATCCTTTAATGTCCCCATGCATTCCCAAAGCCACGCACACTAACATCCTTCATCAGCGATACAAGTATCCCCCCAGACACTTTCACACTCCCACCCCTTAACCATGCATGCCTCAAGAGCCTTCCTACCCAACCCACACCCCGATTCTACCCCTCACCCATTAATGGCAGCAGCAGGAGCACCTCCCCGTGATGAAGATGGCTCATAAGCTGGACGCCGCCACCGCACCACAAGCATCACTGTTGCCAGGAGGAACCATCGTTCAGCGAGCGATAGCACGGTCACCGGCAACAAGGGGCCATCAACTAGCGGTGTCGTCTGCCGGTCGGGGCTACCAGGGCCGAATCGGGATGATCAGCCGACCGTGCTGGAGCAAGCGTCTGCGACACGAGGGAGGAGGAAGGAGGAGGAGGAGGAGGCGGTGTCGTGGCCACGACCACTCGTAACCCGTTCCTGCCCTCCTCACCCACAGCAACCATGCACGGTCAAACACACGGCAGCCTTAGTAAACCTCTCTGTCTGGGAAATCGAAGGCTGGTCGATGATACTGGTTTCGTTCACACGCTCCGCGTCCTACTGCGGAAAAAAAAAGTCTCCATAACTTATTCCATTTTCGTTTATGTTAGTCCAATAGTAAATTCATTCTGGTGGTGACACAGAGTCAATACGTAAAATAAGAAGCAATAAGTGTTAAATATGTTTCCAAAAGCAGCGAGTACAGACAGAGGCAGCTACAGGATCCCACTAGAGGGCACGACTCTCCTGGGAAGGTGGACGCGACCCGCGGCAGGAATCCGCCGGATCAATTCTTATCTGAACACTGAGTAATCGACGGCTTTATCAGGTCCCTTTAAGGCCTAAGGAAAATACGTCCGCCTTACATGAGGTGAACAATCTCCGACAGGCGCCAGTGATATTAGGGGGGAGATCTGTCACACGCCTTTACCGTACTAATCTCAATATATCAATATAATACTAGTGTTTTGCGTTCCGCTCCATAAAACTCTGCGTGTTGTGTGTGTTTGTGTTTGTGTGTGTGTGTGTGTGTGTGTGTGTTATTTGGCCCTTCACCATCAACTCAAACTACTACTTTTTCATTTCTAATCAACAATCTTATAATTACACAAAATCAGTTCAAAAATGATGAGCTGCTGAAGGAGACTTAGTATCATATCTCATAGTACACCTACATGATGATTTAAAGTACCTACGATGAAACATGTAGAGCATCTTTCTCTATGATATATATATATATATATATATATATATATATATATATATATATATATATGGTCCGGTCACCGTGATGCAAATTCTTACAGTTTCCAGCCCCGAATTTCTTCATTGCCAATCACTACAAGTGGCTGTATCAAGGTCGAACTTAAACATTGACAACTACTGGTGGAATTTGTCAAGAAAAGTTTCAGTGCAGAAAAAAAAAATGTCAAGAATCGCGCATGAACAAACACACTTTCTGAAACTACATCAGCAAGACTGACTCTCATGCAGTCGTCCTCTGCTCAAAAGGATCTCTGAGGAAGCAACCACCTGCAGACCGGCCTCTCTGTCACGACGCCTTCGCAAGGAGGCCGGGTGCTGATCCTGTCCATCACCATCTCGCCATCACTGCCACTGATGCCTTCAAGTCATGGCCTCCGCCGCTGAATGACCTCAGACGTCGCCTCAGCAACGTACATCGCTCTCAATACTCTCCCCTTGTCTTGGCCAATCAGTTTCCAGGCTCCCCATATTTCATTACATACGAATGATCTTCATGCAACAACTACGAGTAATGAATCCCATTCAATATAACAGCAAACAATAATAAAAAGAAAGAGCAACTATCTACTGCTAAGAACCACTAGCACCAGCACCTATGAACCAAATACAGGAATCTTCAACTAAACCTTACGTACATTTTATGATGGTTTCCAGAGTATCTCCTCCTTATAATTTCTAAAGAAAAGGAACAACTAAAAGAACTATCCATTCCAACATCCTACGTTTCGTATCTAAGCAAAGTTGAGGCCAAAACCCCAAGCAAGTCCAGTGTCATCATCATGACAAGACGTGACAGACAACAGAGCGAGGAGAGGAGAAGGAGCGAGTGAGAGAGACTGAGGCATTACTCTGCCAGCGTGCCCAAGGCCTGGCCAAGACGGTGCACACCACCGTGACAACACGCAGCAGTAGCAGCATCGTCACCATCGAAGCCCCCAAGAAAAGTAGCAATAGCTTCAACACGAAGCGGTTCGCAGCGGCAATAAGGACGGAAGCAAGAGTGACGACGGAACATTAACGTCAAACCCACAGCTAAAGCAGCACCATTACGGTCACAAGCGGGAGTATCGCGGAACATGTCATTAGCCTCGGTGCAGAGCAGCGGCACTGAAGCCTCAAGAAGCACTGAGAGAGCAGCAACATGTGCCTTGACATGCAATTGCCGTTAAGCGTCTAATCTGCTGGCAAGAGTGCAAAAGCGGTAGAGCAACAAAGACATGACGATCAATATGTTGCGCCTTAACCAGATGCAAGTCCTTAGGGTAATAATGCCAAGGGCAACTTCATCATGTCACCATACGGCAGTGACGCATGCAGTCTCTGGGTTCACGACAAATATAAAAAAAACATGCGATGCCGAAAGTTGCGTAATGAACGAGAGAGGAGACGCAGGTTACTGTGACATTTGGAGCCAACAATTAGCATGAAATAGTTATATGTATGATTCACTACTACAACACCTGGACGGGGCTTATCTGTTCTGTGACAAGGCGAATTTTCGTTCGACTCACCGTGACACAAATAAGCTCTATAGATCATCAATCCTGAGATTTTGACGTAAAATAAAAGCTTTAGGAAGAATGGAGACTGGAAACTGTGCAGTCTAAAGTAGTGTGTGTGAACAGCTGTGTTTCGAAGTCCAGTGATTAATATTTAACCACCTGACCCACGTGAAAAGTCAGACAACACTTTGTGTAGAAGTTCAGAGGCCCACAGCTGTACTAGTAGGTCCCTCTGCTCCTTTCTGGGAGTACCAGCCGTCCCGATGAAGCCCCCCCCCCCCAACACCACCCCCATCCATCGCCTTGCAGACGAAGTTTCTGTAGACGTCTTACAGGATCTCTGTCGGGCCCTAATTCAAGTTCTTGTACAGTTCCTGCTGCCTTTCCCCCATGGAGGTACTAGTAAAGTCCCATACGGAGGAGAGCGAAGGCTGAGGTGCTCGTGCAGATGTTCAACCATCCGGAATGAAGTTGCGACGCCGACCAACAACATCGAAGATTCTCGTCCTGGACTTCAACTGCCGCATGACGCTGCCCAACACACCCTGGCCGGTCCGTTGCAAGAACAGCTCATTTCGTGGCCTTCCCACGATTAGGGTATGCCCTCGTTCAGGGGAAGATCATTCAGGGGAAGATCAGAGCTAAGAAACTAGCAACGAAGGATGCTGAACAAAGATCAAATACCAACAGAGATACAAGGCAAGATACGGGCTGGGGAAGGAGACAAGGGAAAGACGAGTAAAGAAGAAGCATGGAAAAATGAACAGGAATACAGACGCAGGCAGAGAAACAACACAGAGTAAATGGCAAACGCGACAAAATGAAGTAGGACAACAAGCCAGATGAGAACGGAGGAGGAGCCGCGAAGAATACAATATATTGTGAAGACCATTGCCAGAGGCTACGTCTCCCGGAGCCTTGTTATGATTATTACCGGAACACAACTGCTCCCTGTTGATGCTGCCACTGACTGTATGTAAAGACCCTACTTGCCTCCCACTGTGCCAACCCACTGTTCCAGGGTCACTCTCGTCTCCTCTTAACCCCTGGCAACCCCTGACACATCACCGTCTTTTCGCCTTGTACTTGGGTCCACTTTCACCCAACGCTGGCGGCCTCTCATCCCTAGACGGTTCTTCCCCTCAACGTAATGCTCTTACCCCTCTCCCCTAATGGTCTGGTCTCTCTCACACCTTCACTCAACGTGTTCTCTTACCCCGTCTCTAAAATTCCCACCCTCCTTGTCTCGCCTCTTCTCATCCTATTATCCTCACCCATCCAGTCATCTTCATCTCTCATATGCTTACTCTCGTTTCCCTTCACCCTTCTACTTTCACTCCTTCACATCCCCGTACGCTCGTCCTCTCACAGCCCTACTCTCACCCTGCGAGTCACACTCCCTACGACGGCCCCACTCTTCACCTCTCACTCCACTTCTCCCTCTGCCTCCAGCTACTAGGCTTGATGTTCTTTCCGAGTCTCGTCTCCTATTAACTGTTTCCTTACTTTTGCCTCACTAATCTCTCACTCGCGTTTACATGGAAGTATAAGGGAAGGACAAATGACACTTGACCTACCCATCTATGACGATGTCATCTGCCGGAGGACAGTAATAGTATGCTAAATTCCTCATCTGAAGAGGGACAGGTTGGCAGAGCAGAAGGCTCACCTATCCTCTAATCACTTATCTGGGTCGTCTTTTACCCTCTTTACGTAATTTCCTCTCACTATTTCCTTCCCTCCCCTCATGTCCTTTACTTTTTCCCCTCAACCCCTTCACTTTCCCGATCTTTCAAACGTCTTTTCGTCTCCTCTCCCCTTTTATTTCATTTGCTTACCGTCTTAGCTCCATCTTCGTTTACTCACCTCCCGTTCTTGACTTAGTTTCCCCTCGACCAGTATTTCCTTAGCCTCTCGTCCCTTCATGGTCTCTCGGCACTTATTATCCTTCCCTCTTGCCTCTCCGTTCCCCTCACCCTCCTGCATCCCTTACCTTAAATTTCCATTACCTCTCACCATTTACTCATCTTCTGTCATTCTCTGATTCTCTTTCTTTCCACCCTACTTCGCATATCTCTTCTAGATTTCAATTACTTAACCTTACGTGGGGAATGAGGGGGGGGGGCTGTCTTCCTCGCCACAGTTTGATCTACGAGAAAGTTTCTAGGAATCAATGCTTGACATGTGAACCGGGATGATGGATGATGCGGCCCGTTCTCTTGCGCACAATGGAGAACAGGGTTGCCCTGGTTCTCTGTTAGAAGACGATGTTTACTTCACTATTGAAGACTACCAGAGAACTACTACATCTTAATAAGATGATAATCGGGATTTTGCGATTCACAATGAAGGATAAAAAACACAAGGTGACACTTTTCGAAGCATCTTTCACTCTACAACCCAGAATACCGTTGTGGGCTGATACCAACTTTTAAGCCGGACGAAACGGTCGAATTGGAAGCAGGGCAATGAACGTCCATCCACAGCCCAACGATGATGACTGGCAGAGATGAAGACTTCAGTTTCAAAAGTATGGTTAAGTGCATGTGGAAAACCCTGAGGAGCCTGGTCTGCAACCTTCATTTGTGACTGCAAAGTAACACCTATACAATACAGAAGTACCGTAAGGTCCACATAACACTGTAGGCATTCCGGACCAAGCACTGTTCCAAGTTTAAATTGGAAACATCAAGATATATCTGGGCTTAGCCACTTCAACGAAAATCAACTTAAGTATCTAGAGAGTATAATACCTCATCAGCCAAGCCTGTAGGTCACGGCCGAAAACAACCTGGCCGATCACAGGAGGTTTCGTCCTAGACCGAGCTGTGTTATACATGTGAAAGATGATAGGCTATTCCCTGTGTTTCCCAGTCGAAGGTTAAACAGACGCGGGTTCCTGACGTTAGTGCTATTTTCCCCAAACATAATATATCTTAAATTAGCAAATGGTTCGATACAATACAACTTGCTGTCTCTGAAGTCTGTCTTTTCAGCAAGGGATTAATCATTTTCATATCCAGGTTGGGGGACGTGTACCTTCAAGTTCAACTTAATCACTAACTCTTAACCTGACCACTCATTCGGTTGCCCGTAATCAGTACCTAATTATGCATGCATGTACAAACAACGTACTACATGCACATGTCAACGCGGCATTTCGCCCGACTCGAACACTTGATCGTGACGATGCTACGGAGTTTCCTCTCCCAGTTCTCCTATAACCGTTAAAAGTGACGAGATTACAAGCGCTCATCTCCAACACCAGCTTCTCAAACTATTACATGCACATCTATGTATATTCAGCATGTAGTTATATGTGTACGTGCGAAAGCCTAGTTGCGTAAATTCTTCAATATTTTTTCCTACCACACAACCCCCAGTACTATCAGATTGCACTGGGATTTAATTTCAGTATCTCCTAGGATGCGGGTGTGCGCCAATGAGGGGCCAGCGCTCCAATGTTTTAAAATGCTTTGAACTGATTGGTCACGGTCGCCACTGCTCATCACAAGACCATCTCCTTAACAAGTATGGCTCCGCCCCTCTCTATCGTAGCTGTACTGCGGGGAAAGCCTACGCCATCCGCCAGCGTCCTCTCTAGCATCGCGAAAGCCGGACAGGCTGTTTACAGGCCATGAAGCCTTGGATCCGTACCCTCAGCAAGCAGCCTGCACCAGCCCACCGACGCGACGCCCACCTGCAGGCGTCTTACTCAGCACTTTTTTTCTTCCCGGCATCCTCGCTCTCCAGCACCTGCTGGCGGTCGTCTACCCTACACGGCGCCCCACCGGCAAGCTCCTGTTCGACGAAGCTCCGATCAACGCGATTTCGCTCGAGTCTCATCCCTCCCACAGACGGGTTTTCACAGGCAAAGAAATGGAAAATCAAAATTCGTTTAGGCCTACGGGTTCCATACGAATGTTCTGGCACAGCTATATCAGACTTTCTCTTAAGCCTCTGATACCTAGACCAGACGGTTATAAATGGTATTACAAATTTCAAGAGCTTAATTCTTCAAAGGTAATTACTTGCTGAGGTGACCTTGAGCTAGAGACAGTGCAGCTAGCAATCATATACACAGATGATCCTTAACTTCTGACCCTATGATGATTATCTCGCACTGCCACAGCACATGATCAACTACAGACCCCAGCGTTGTCATTCAATATTGATTTCGCACATCCTGATTTCAAATGCCCTCAGTATTAATCATAATTACAACTTGCTAACCTGTAACTCAACGTTGAACTCTCACATCCTATCCAGTATACCAGTGCCTTTGAGCGCACTCTAGTGAACCTCGGACTTTATTACGTTCAACTATCAATTATAAAGAGAAGGCGTAATTTTCTTTTTTATCCAATCATGCATGTAACATAAATTCTACGGTGAATTGTCGGAATTATGATGGTTCTGTGCCAGTGTTAACTGGTCAGAAAAACAGATTTCTTTCAACTTTCTATTTCTTAAATCTATGACTGCTATTTAAATGTAACGGAGAGTTGTTGCCCAGTCTGAACACTACCATATTTCTACCCTTATGTATGCACACACACACACGTACACATATACCCCACCTTAAGCCACATACCCATCTATCGACCAGCCCCAAGGGGAGGATGAACACCAGGGTCGGGTGTAGGCCGACTGCCACAAACAGGATTCGAACCCACTGGGTCAGACACCGGGTTGGCTCGAGCTGACTCATAGTCTGTATATATATGTGTGTGTGTGTGTGTGCGTGTAGTTTTGCAAAATAAATAAATAAACCTTTTCTACATGCGTACTTTTATCCCCAAAAATTGCTCTCCTTACCAGTATCCCAGATCACTAATTCTTCAATTCACCTTGGTTGCCAGACCACTAGAGATGACAGCCACCCTCAGCTTCGCCCGGAATTTTCTGAGCAAACAGCCTAATAATTACTGTAATACGATACATTACAATTAAACTCTGAGAAAGGAGCATCAAATTCCACCAAAGTCAGACAGAATTCCACTGCCATTTACTAGTTCGTGTTTCATTTCCGTCAGCTCACCTTTTCGTTCCCTTATTTCTCTCTCTCTGTACCCTCCTTCGCTGCTCCTTTACATAAGCCTCTTCCTACCCCCTGTTCCCCCCTAATCCAACACAGAAGGTACTGTGCGTCTCTCCCTCACCAACAACAGCTTGGCACGCTGCCTCCACCTTAGATTCTCCCTTCCTTCAAATCCATTTTGGAACAACTCGGCAACAAAACCTCAGCTGCCAGTGTCCGTGGCTCAGGTACACACACAGAACGAAGGAGAGAGAGAGAGAGAGAAGTTGGGAGAGGAAGGAAGGTGAGAGGAGAATAAGGGGTATGTGGCACAGTCAAGTGAGAGGAAGGAAACCAGGGGTACCGCCGCCTGAGTGAGGACTATGATACAAAAATTTACCTTTAAGATTACCATCAGGAGAGTCAACGCCGTGAGTGGTTATTAAGGAGACAAGAGAGGGCGAGAGTAGCTTTGGGTGGGGGAGGGAGTGGAAAGGGTAAAAGCGAGGCAAATGTACAGGAAAGGAAAAAAAAAAGAGAAATAAATGGGTTAGAATGGATGAAAGAAAAGGGCAGAGGGAACGATACTAAAGGGGATGAGGCGTGGCCGAACTAAAGGGGATGAGAGGACCACAGTAAAGGGGTGAGAGGGAGAGAGCAAAGGAAGTGAGAGGTGAGGAAAGAAAAACTTATCATCAGGAACGAGTTGGAAGGGAGAGAGAATACAGCAGGTAGCCGGCGAGAGGAATGAAGAGAAAGGACGATGAAAGCCGTGACGGGGGGAAAAAAAAGAGGCCAATTGGGGGGGGGGTGAAGGAAACGAAAGTAGAGAAGCAGAGACCATTATAATCATAAAAGGAGATATGGGGAGAAAGCAAACTGGGGGAGACAAGGGAGGGGTGAGAGTGGCAGGGGGAGGGAGTGGGTGACAGTGAAGCAAGTGTGTCGAGAAAGAAAACGAAAGCAATGGAGTATTTGAGGGAGATAATAAAGGGAGGGACTGGACAAACCTATATAAAAAAAATAAATAAAAAGAGATAATAAAAGACGAGAGCACAAGAGTGACAAGCGAGGAAAACCGAGATTTACGGGAAGACAAAAGTCGAGGACTTAGACGAGGACAGGAGCCCAGTGGGACGGGCGGCGCGGGGGCTAATTAGCCGGGCGATTGGCCATGAACTGATTAATGACGGGGGTCACGGCAGTGAGGCTGGGGAGGCGAGACTGTCAGGTCTGGCGGGTGGGGATGGGGAAGAGACTGGGAGGAAAGACCTAGCGACGATAAAGAGAGACAGGCGGGAAGGGAGGGGGAGGTCAGAGACATACGAAAGAGGACAAGAGAGACGTAAGCAGACCGATAAATAGGGGAGATGAGGGAGTGAGGTGAGAAGACAAAAGGACAGGAATTGATGGCGAAGCAAAAAATGGACTCAAGAGAGGGATGAAAATATAAAACAAGGAAAAGCAAGAGAAAACGTAAGACAATAGAAAGGTGAAAGAAAAAAGGTAAGAAAGACATTTTATTTGGGGGCAAGGAGGGGAGAAGGCAACGGACAGACCATACGGCTAAAATCTGAAAGCAAGCAAATGTAGGAGGTAACATATGATAATTAATTGGATAACGGCAAAAAACGGAGGGGATGAAGAGAGGAAGGGAAGAGTAAGGAAGCATGTAAGAGATGGACCAGGAAAAAAAAAAAAGGAGATGAAGGAGGAGAGAGAACGGACGAACGGGCTGGACCAAGCACCTGTGAGGGAGACACAGGACCCAACATAACGATGATCACCTCGAGCGCTACCTGGGCCTGAACGAACCGCAACGGTACACACTGGCAACAGCAGCAGCAGCGATCCATCTTACTGCGGTAGTATTACACCTTACTGGCCTTCCCCGAGCCACGCCACCGGGACACTTACTCCATGAGCAACCATACCACCCACCCCCCATCACCGCCTATACCTCACCGCCATCGTCACGCCAACAATACTTGCAATCGACATGCAACCCATACTTAACCATTTGCCGCCTACCGTCGTCATTCACACTCTTAACAAAAACCACACTCAAGCATCATTCGAACTCCGAAAAGCACCCACGTTCGTTACATGAACATACCCAGCGTCCATCCTAAACCACGGTTCAAAGTCCAGCTGCATCAATCCTCACGCACCAACGTCTAAAGCAAACCATACTCAAGCCCTCCAAGAGTTCCCGCCACCAGCGCGTCCACCAATGGCCAGTGACCAGAACGTCCTAAGTTTCCCAACTGATGTATCAACGTCCTACCTTGTGTTTCACTTCTTTTAAAACAAAAACGAAGTGGATATTTCATTCTTATAGACTTCCTGGATTGTCTTACGTTCATGAGCACAGACAGTCCTCTCTCTCCCAACCTCTCTACATTTAAATGGTACCTTCCAGATGAAGGATAAGAAAAAAATATCATATGAGCTCTAAATTTCAATGAAATACTCAGTGTCACCACAAGAGCAAGATATCGCATTTTCTTTTGCCCAAAGGGAAACAAGCTTCACCTCCCTCCTCTGGACAGTGTCCCGACCGTCAATTCCTCGCAATATCCAACATGGACATTTTTCTGCACCAGCAGTGATCAACAAACTAACCAATAAATGGGCCGTCATGACAACAGGGGGCCGCAGCCAATAGGGCCGGCTAATCCAACAACAACAAACAGTATCAACACTGCAATGGTATCTAGGCAAAGCCAACCTCCACACAACACCGTGTACTCACCAGCTACCACAAGCTATAATCACCCACGCTCCTCAACACTCTGCTAACAGGCGACTGACCGGTATAAAAACCCATTTACAGGTATGCTGGAAGCAAAGAGTCATTACCCAGTCATTTAATCCAGCTTATGCTCTCCATACAATCCCATTGCTAGCGTTGGAGAAAAATGTACAAAATGCTGATATATATATATATATATATATATATATATATATATATATATATATATATATATATATATATATATATTAGACAGATAGATAGACAGACAAAGAGACAGACAGACAGACAGACAGATAGATATATAGATAGATATATATATACAGATAGATATATATACAAATAGATAGTTTCCTGTTTCATGCTAATTTGATTTGACTTATACTGGTATCCCCGGCAAAAACTGATTTGCACCCCATGTTCGTCCTGTAAGCGGTAGCACAAAAGAATTGCAGAGGACACAAAGTTTCATGCTTTGTTTCCTGTTTCCCGTTAGCGTGGTAGACTCAGGAAAAGACGAGTGGGCCTTCGTGTAAATATGCTCTATTGGCTCCCTATATATATAAACCATATATCGAATGTGCACATATATTTCAAAAAAAATATAATGCTTTAAGAATCAGAATATAGCTACTGAGGGACGTGCGAATTACTAAATCCATCTAGATTACACAACTGTCTTTCCATTGGTTCTTCCCTAACGCACAACATACAGTCAAATCTTTTACCTTGATATGGCAGCAGAGAACGACGTGGAAAAAAAAAAAAGGCACAGGAAAAATAAACACCAAAGACACAGGCCAGCAGACGGACAGGCACCGATTCCCCACCAACACATTGAGATACTATATCAACGGACACAGAACCCCATCAACGCACACGGAACACTCCAACAACGTACATACATCTCCCACCAACGCACAAAGAATCCCCAAAGCAACGCCCACAGAAACCCCCATCAACGCACACAGGTCCCCTACCAAACGCACACAGAACCCCCTCCCTACAAGGTACACAAACTCCCCCCACTGACATACAGAGAACCCCCGCCCGACCCCCCAACTCTACAATAACTATCCCAAGGTCTTGAGCGGTAAGGAAGCCATGGCGCCGCAGGTGGTGCTGGGATGGTGCCTCCTGCTGCTGCAGCAGCTGCTGGAGGAAATGAGGGTCCAAACTGGGACACTCCAGCACGCCCTCCATTTCACGTCAGCAGCAGCAGTCTTCACACGACTCCCCACCAACGGTAAAACACCGCGACAAACATTCACATATCAACACACTCAACTTGGGCTCAAAAAGACCTCTCTCTTGCTCCGAGGCTTTAAGACTTAACTGAACAAGAAAGCTGTCCTTCCTCTGTTTACACGCAGCCTTCTCTGACTGAAGTATCCATGTCTGACTCCATTTTCTTTTACACCGACACACACACACACACACACACATATATATATATATATATATATATATATATATATATATATATATATATATATA
>JAYMFT010085107.1:0-14183 GCA_038088735.1 Panulirus argus | reverse complement strand
TCTCTCTCTCTCTCTCTCTCTCTCTCTCTCTCTCTCTCTCTCTCTCTCTCTCTCTCTCTCTCTCTCTCTTTCTCTTTGTAGCAGTTAGCGTTCCTGACCCCGTGACGCGTTCACGGGCTGCTCACGGTCGAGCGCATGGGTTCGAATGCTGGTTACGGCAGTCGGTCCACAGTCAACCCAGCTGTTCATCCAGGTTGAAAGTTTTTCTCAAGTCAACGAATGTAAGAGTCACACAGGCCTTGCGTTCGTCTTGGACGTAACTGATAAATTCTTGGAAGCTGAAGAGGAAGTAAACGGTTAGGGAGGTTATTCATACTCCCAGCCCCTGGGCAGACCTGTGTAGGGCTTGCCATTCGGGCACACGACTGTCATACGGCAGACTGGGGATCAGGACACGACTGGGGGGCGCTAACGCGGTTAAAGACTGTGGGCTTATTGACCACAGGACTGGGGAAACCTGTGAGGCCTTACACTCGGGGGAGTTACTTTACTGACGAGACAAAATACACAGAAGGAGACGAACACACGTCCAGGCTGACATACACACTAGATCCTCATACAGTAACCCCAACATCCTAGAGTAATCCTGGCATACTGAAGTGATCCTAAAGTAATAAAATAATACTAAGAATGAAGCACTCCTAAGGTAAGAAAGCAATTCTGCTGCGTAAGGTAATCCTAATATATGAAGTTTTCATGATAATTCTAAACTAAAAAATCCAGCCTAACTAAACCTGTTCAGTAAACCAGATATCCAACGCAAGGAAAAAATTTTGAAGATGAAATAGATCTCTCTCTCTCTCTCTCTCTCTCTCTCTCTCTTTTGTAGGTTGTTGGTGGGATGAGTCAGTTGTTGAAGACAAACTGGCCCAGGGAAATGGGATGGAAAACTCCTGATGTATGATTATGAGGCAGCCAGGAATATATTACCTGAGAAAATGTGAAGGAATAATGAGCAAGACTGATAAAGATGTGGGGAGAAGTAGAGGTGCTGATAAGGATCTTGTTAGTAATTAATGTGTGCGAGAGTTGGCCTGCTCCTTACCTTTATGTGTACGCATTTATACTTTCATACTCACATACATGCATTAATGATCATGTATGTGCATAAACAGAAGAACGCAAGAAGGGTATATATATATATATATATATATATATATGTACATACAGTGACAAAAAAGTGCACACACACACACACACACACACTTACACACACAAGACACTCACACGGTCTGCACAACAAACGTGCTTCTATAATCTCCGTCACGACCAATGTAACAACAACGTTACCCTATATAACCACGGCACTACGTCATCATGGTGTTCTAACGGCTCCCACCAAGCGCTTCCCCAAGTTATGGTAGTATGGGAGTCTCTCAGCCATGGTGGTATGGCATTCAGGATTTGGAGCTTCTCCCCTCGGTGAGGTCTTTAATCACTTATAAAAATAACTAAAGTGCGAGTAGACCTGTCCCATACACTCTAACAAAAAGTTGTTAGATCTGCTTTGAATAGAGACACAACAGGAATAATTTTCACACGCAAGTTCCTTGGTGAATAGAATAGATCAATAGATGGTAGGCGAGGTTTGCCCTGGTGGAAAATGAAGACACTAAACAAGGCCTCCGTGGAGGAGGAAGAGAAGAAGGAAGCATTATTATCTAGGATAAAAACCTAAAAAAGCCTGCTTGTAGCGACGTTAACGGATGGGATCCTTGGCCCAGGGGGAGTGGATCGTCCTACGGCACGCCATCCTCCGCCCTCCTATGCTCTTATGTTTCTCCCCACAACACGCACACCTTCTTCATAATACTTATTACGCCACTATACCCGTACGGTCCATAGTTCCCTTGAACACAAGGCAATTATGGCTCTTACTGTAATATTCCGGCCAGTAGTATTATATCACTGTAATGGCATCATTAGGTCGCAGGTTCGCTTACGGAATTTTAAAAAGCTTTTAAAACAGTTATTTACATATCGGATTGGAACCCCTTAGACACGTCGATAGGGTCGTACGCAAGTGCCATGCCGTCGTAAATGTGATGCACAATAAATGAATTGACTGCTTTCCCTGACCTGTTTAAAAAAATGTGCGAGGATTTGAATCTAGCGCTCTGGTGGGAGGGGCGGTGGCTGGCCGCAGGGCACGCGAGTTGACGACGGGCATTGTTGACGGAAGGCGACTTCGACTGGACAGCACTGGTTACCAGTTGGGATCGCGAGGACGGAAATCTGGCGGGTTTGCAGGTATGTCGAGGCTCTCGGTGTTAACTGGGTGATGCGGGAAAGGATGTGACTTGTGCTGATAATAAAGTAAGGAAGTCTGTTAGTTACGGAAATCGGGTTTGCAGGAGTTTCTGAGAGGAGTGCGTGTGGAAGAGATATGGTGACTGCGTTGACCTTGAGAAGGCTGTTTTGTGTTTGGAGTGGAGCCTCATTTGCCCTTACGTAGGTTCTCGGTGGATACAGACGAAGCTACTGTCCCACACCACCAGTGGGCGAAGGAGCTCCAGAAGAAACGGCAGGCTGCTTGGAAAGCTGCTTCGGGGAACATGCGGCAATGTAATGAGATGAAGCGGAGGAAAAGGCAGGAGCTGGGTAGAGCAGAGCCTTTGCAAGTGGGCCAACAGGTATTGCCTAGGGACCAATCAGTGTTGGGCAGGGATAAGACACACCCTAAGTTTTCAGCAGAGGTTTGGGTAGTCGTGGAGGTGTTAGATGAGATCAGCGGGCTGTATAAAGTGAGACTCGAAGGGGAGGAGGGCCATGAGAAGGCACTCCACCCCAGCAGGAGATTCTCTGTATTGAGTACTTAAGGTGAGCCTTAAGACAGAGGAGGGCAGCTTAAGCCCAGCTCATTACAAATGCAATAACAGGTTCCATATCAGTTCAAAAGGGGGCCGTTGTTGGCCTTTAGATCAGGCTCTGTTACCCTTGGATTCTACTCATGATCCTGACTTACCTTCATTATGATTTGAGTCGGCCAGGCTGCCTGATTTGAATTAATAGAGTGAACTGAATATAATCTGAAAGGCCTCATCTTTACTCCCAGCAGCCTCCCAGACCTGCCTCATCTTTACTGCCAGAAGCCTTCCAGACCTGCCTCATCTATCTCGTCGCCCCAAAAATTATAAATATTTTTGTACAAAGGAAAATGAGAGAAAGAAAGAGTCAGTGTAAATGAGGCCATCAACTGCGTTTGTCACACACGTGAACTGTGACCACATTGGCCATAACCTTCCCCCCCCCCCTCCCGCACCACTCTCAGCCAACCAGCTGGTCAGCCTGCACCATACACTAGGATGGTCCCAGCACCTGTCAGCCTGCACCATACACCAGGATGGTCCCAGCACCTGTCAGCCTGCACCATACACCAGGATGGTCCCAGCACCTGTCAGCCTGCATTAAAGACCTGTCTTCTTCACAATGTTTCTAACCATCTTTCGTCTCTGATTATGAACCAAGTGGCAACTGCTTCTGAAACAAGTTAGCTGACGACAGTTTTCCATCTCCCGAAGAGAACGAGGACTTGAGACTGATGCATTTAAAGTCTCACAATGTGATATACTTAATCCTGGCGTTCCATACGTGCAAAAGATAATTGGTAACTATGTGAAGCAGATAATGGGTAACCACATACCTTGGCTTTCCGGGATACTGTGTAAATACTTGTCCAATTCTTTTCTAATTTTCTTCCCAATTCTCTGCATAGTGTGTGTGTGTGTGTGTGTGTGTGTGTGTGTGTGTGTGTGTGTGTCATGGCCGCAGGCAATTTATCATACAGGTTTTAGTCCCGGATGTTTACATTTCACTGTTCACTGTCCTGTATAACGACAGTTCGGAACTGTGGACAAGAGCCTCTCGCAGGAAGTCTGTTCTCATGGCTCATGTGGCTTGCATATTCCCAAGCTGCTCTCCAGGTCCTACTGTTTACCTGACATGGAAAACGTACCGTCACCAGTAATCTTACGATAACAATGTAGGGACGCACTTTCTGTTTTCTACCCGTTTGGCATAAAATGTTCCCAGGAGCATGATAAAGATTCCAGGCGATACGTCGCAGGCAGACGCTGCGGCTCTTCGCTGGATCGTTCGAAGCGAACTCGAAATGCGGACCTTAAGCTTCTTAATCTATTTCACATAGTTACCAATTATCTGCTTCACGTAGTTACCAGTTATCTGTTTCACGTAATTACCAATTATCTGCTTCACGTAGTTATCAATCATCTGTTTCCCATAGTTACCAATTATCTATCTAACATAGTCACCAATTATGTTTCACATAATTACCAACTGCTTCATATAGTTACCAATTATGTTTCACATACTCACCAATTTCCTGTTTCTCTCAGTTACCAATTACCTTCTTCACGTACTTACCAATTATGTTTTCACATAGTTCCCAATTATTTACATAATTATACATAGTTACCAATCCATACAATGAGGCAAGGTCATCGATCCATAAAGTGAGGCAGGGTTACCAAACCCAGTAGTTACACAGATACACAGACCACTCAGATCCAAGGGCAAAGCGAGGTGGTCTGGCCTTTACGCTAAAAAAAGAGGAAAGCAGTCCCCTTAAAAGCAGCAGAAGAAAAGGAGAGCAAAGCAAAGGCTCCCTCCCCACCCTCCACTCCTTCCAGCACACGCCGGTAGGTAGAAAAAATACCTTGCAGGATTAACAAGCCTAAAGGAGATTTTCATAGGAGAGACATACGGTAGAGTGAACATGAATGTGTCATGCATTCCTTCACCTTTTGACATACAGACAAAACTAAGGGTAAATTTAAGCTCCAGCCTCTCGACTTACCATGCCTATATTATTCCTGATGTTGAAAAATGATGCATTAATTCTTATTTACTCTCTCAAAGCAGGGTATTAGAGCTTCAAACTTTCCGACTAAATGTTCATTCATGATCTATAATAATCAGTGGTTATATAATCAATTCCTCATAACTGGATGCCTAAGTCCTTGGTTCTATAGTGCCATGGAAGGGCGTGTTGTTTTATATAAATCAATGTTGGTGTGTTACCGCAGCACAGCCAGGTAGATAATGAGAAGGCAGCATGATATACCACTGCGTTATGATGGCTAATTAAATGAATTGTTCAGCCGGAGAGTGACAGGCGATGATCAAGCCTAATTTTGAACATATTAAGGAAGCTGCTCTGAACAGCATTTTCTGGGAGTTTATTCCACGCATCAATAATGTCGCTGGTACAGAAATATTTCGCAAGTCCAGATTGACTCGGTGATCTCTAAGTTTTAATCCATTTTCTCTCGTCGGTAATGCTGGCGCTACCGTAAAGAAATGTTCAATATCGAAGTCGTTGCATCCTTTCAGCATTTTGAAACATTCTATCAATTTGCCCCGGTGCACCTCTTGCTTAGGGATAACAAGTTTAATTCTCGCAGTCTTTCCTCATATAGTTTGCTTCGCAAGAAAGGAATAAATTTAGTTGCCCTTTGCTGCACTGCTTCCAATCTAAGAATATCCTTAATCAAGTGAGGGGGCCCAAAACTGCACTGCATATTCGAGGTGTGGTCTAACTAGATTTAGGCATATTGGAAATATCACATTCTTGCTTTTGTACGGAAAGTTTCTGTTAATAAATCCTAACCTCGTATTTGTTTTCTTGGCAGTTTCATTGCAATACTGGGAGAATTTGAAGGTACTGGAGACAGTGTGACCCCTAGATCTCTCACACTAGGGGTGTCCTTTATCTTGTGGACCATCAGGTCATAATAAAGATTTTGTCTAGGTTTCCTACTTGCAACAGCTGACATTTATTGACATTAAATGGCATTTGCCATTTACTAGACCATTCGGCAATTTTATCTAGATCCTCTTGTAATTTTAGCCAATCTTCTTCTTCACCTAAAACAACTTCCCTCTCTTCATCCCAGCTGTCAAGTGCCTTAGTTTCTTGGCAAAAAACCTCACTATTTTCAACAGCCTTCTTCCTCAACCACATATTCGTAGGACCTTCCATCTTTCTCAGCCTTATCATACGTTTTCGCAAGTTCCATAAATGCAACATACAAATCCTTTTCTTTCGCTAAGTATTTCATCACACATATTCTTCAACGTGAAGAACTGGTCCACACATCTCTTACCACTCCTGAAGCCATATTCTTCCTCCCCAGTCTGATGCTCTGAGCGTACCAACATCTACTCAGTAAACTCTCCCATACAGCTTACATACTTGCAACTTTTGCCGTCCTTGCCTACGTACATTTGTACTATTCAGGCACTCTGCCAGTCCTCAAGCATCTTACTTTGAGTTATACTAATATCCTAACCAAATCTAACCTAACCTAACCATCCAAAAACAGTCATCTGTTTTCTTGAGAAATTTATCCACAATTCCATCCACTCCACTCACTATCTTACGAACCTTCTCTCTTTCTACCAAATCATTTGCCATGAATCTTTCGTTCCGCGTACCCCCTACGTTCCAAACACTTCACATTTGCCACCCTCTCATCACGTTTAACGGTCCTTCAAAACGCTCTCTGCTTCACATCTACTTTGGATGATACCGCTACTCTCACTGATGACCCCATTTGCTCTCTTGTTTTCGCATTGTTCCCCATCGCCCAAAACATTTTCTTATTCTCTCTTGAATTTGTTGATACTCTCTCACCTAATCTCTTATTCACCCTCTTCATCAGTACCTGCACCTTCTTCTTGACCTTCTGCTTCTTCATCTCGTTTAACTTCCAATCACTGGCACTTCTTCCCTGCATTTACTTCTCTTTTTTCTTTCAATAGCAACGTGACTCCTTCATCCTACCACTCATTCCCCTTTCTCTGATGTCCACCTCCCGCCTTCTGCATGCCATCTACTTCTCTCGCCCATGCAAGCAATACTTCCCTGAACACCTTCCACTTCTCTCACACTCTCTAAGATTCGTTTAATCTCACCTCTTGCCATTCTCCACCTAAACTCTCCTGATGACCCTTAAACAAGCCTCTTTTCCAAGCTTTGCCCTGCCCTACCAAGTCATTTCCTTTTCCCTAAAGGACTTACAAATTCTTTTCTCTCGCCTTCAACAAGAAACGATCAGACATTCCACCAGCTGCCCCTCTCAGCACATTCACATCCAAGAGTGTCTCCTTTGCACGCCTATCAATTAGTACATAATCCAACAATCTCCACAGATCCCAACTTGACTCATCCAACTATACTCATGTATTTCTCATTTCTAAGATCACGTATTCCCCATCATCAGTCTTTTGCATCTGTCAAAATCCTGCACTGGGATAAGGAGCTGCATGGAACACGTCGGCCCCTGCACGCTATTGCCTCACATAACCGTAAACCGGCGCCATACATCAACAACCGCCGGGGATATGGTGCTCCGCACACACTGTAAATAAACCCATAAATTTATAATGTAAATAACCAGCGTTGGGGTGCGCTGCTATCGCTACACTTTTACCTTACATAAACATGGAAACACACCCTGTAAATCATTTCTTACCTACACAAACTTATGCTTTTCTACAGCCAACACGCTCGGGGAATACCCCTTGCCTTACAGACCTCTTACATCTGCAACGTGAATTGACTCTGTACATATGATAATGTAAATCTGCCATATAAAGCCAAACGCAGCCTGTGTCTATAGATCTTTTCTGGAACGGTTTGAACTCGTTATCAATCTTCCCAGTGGATGACGGGCCATGGATAAACTCCAGGACTCTGAAGGATTTTGACCCTTACTGTGCAAACGTAAGACTTCCTGCTGCAGAGGAACACTATCAAACAAGGTCGACTGTTCTTATCCTGACCCAATATAATACACCATAGCCCGTAGAACTTGCCTGACCTAACTTGACCAAACTTACCCTGAGGTAAGTTGCCCTAACCCACAGCACTCGTCCACCTCACGTCACCCGGCCAGGCACTTTAGCAGTACACACCAGTTCCGTATCTGCTCAACACCAGACATCTTTCTCTGTCAACTTTTGTTCAACATTTTATTGTCCTGATGAGTTCCCGAGCAGGAGACGGAAGTCTGGTAACTGTTGGTGAGTTCCAGAGATGCAAACTCTGGTAAATGCAAGTAAGTTCCAGTGAAAAGAACTCTGGTTACTCCTTTTGAGTTCGGGTGACGGGAATTTCTGGAATGTACTAACTGTGGTGTGTGGAAGGACCTGGCCAGACCTGAGGTGGGCAAGGGGTTGGCGCAGCTGTTGACTAGTCTGCCTCAGGCAGCAGCACGGGGCTGTCCGTCTGCCTCATTAAGAGTAATCAAAAGTACATTAGCAGCTGGACCCATTTCACTCCTGGACTGCAACCAAACTGATGAGCCTGACTGGTGTCCCTGGTTAAGGCTGCCACAGCCCTTGGTACACAGGGGTCAGAATGTTACTCTGGTAGAGTAGGAGAGTCGTCTTTGTGATAACTGTGGTATGTAGTGGTGTTCCTGGCCAACACACCATGGGCGGGTGTGACGTAGACAATCAACCAAGTTATATTGTTACAAACACGTAAATGTATTTTTTTATTGAATCTTAATTAGTTGGAAGTTAATTACACAACTATATTTGGTGGGATTCTCATTAGTCTCACACACTCACTAACCTATACAAACATTCTAGTGAGTAAGGAGCAAACGGGTCTCATTCTTCTGCCTTGGTAGGCAAGTGTTCCGATGTTGACAGTCAGTGCAGTGCAGTGCAGTGAGTACAGGGCCCTGACCTGCAGTGACTACAGAGTTCTGACCAATATTGTCTTCAGGGCTCTGACCAGCAGTTTATAGATATGACATATCCTGAAGGGAAACATTACAGAATGTGATTCTAAACTTAGAAAGTTGGAGGAGTTTAAAGTTGGTGTGTGACACGGGTGAAGACGTAGACAAGAACCAATCACAGGACAGCTTTAAGGACGACTCTTCCCTTAGCAACAAGAGCGTCAGAAGGGCAGAGCAACGCGCGAGTGACTGAGGACAACACTGGCGTTACATCTACAGTCACAATACAGAATGATAGTAAGGAATAAATACAGCCTTTTGTAGTCTATTATACTCAACTGTTCTGCGACACCCTTCTCTCTCTCTCTCTCTCTCTCTCTGAAATGATTCCAAGATTCCCTCCACAATGTCTGGAGCCAAGCAGGTGGTCCTCCAGCCAGGTGTCCAAGTGCATGCTGGTTCTCTCAAGTGCTCGCCACGAAACATGACGGGCCAAGAGCCCCAGCCCGACACACCATCGGGTCCGCGACGGGTCTTTCCGGACACTATAACAACAACCTACGACGTGTGGTCAGCCCTTGAGCGAGCAGAGTGATCTCTTGCTATTAGCTGGGCTGGACGGAGTGCACGGTGAAAGAAAAAATGCTGAAAGACAAAGGAATAAAGCAAAACAGTTGGCAGTATAGGAAAGAAAGGGTTAAACACGTGCTTGAGGGAGGCAGACCAGCAGGTGGATCAACATAACTCAGGACTCGAGCAATGCAAATTGTGTGCAATGTACAGGAACGTGGCAGAGAGGCGTGTCCCAGCACGGACAGACGATCACAGAAAAAAAAAACAAAGGAAAGCTTTCACAGGAGGTGTACAAGAGCAAGCGAACACAGACACACGCTGTGTAAGAAAACAAGGACACATTCATGGTAAAAGAGAATCAAAAACTGATCTATTAAGGAAAACAAGACAGAGGAACAAGAGATACAGATGCAATATATATGACAAGTCAAAGAAGCATTTTAAAAGTTTCATGAATTCATACGGAACCAATGAACAGGAGAGGCCCAGAACATCAAGTTTTGGATCGAACGGGGCCAAACGATTAACATTATGCGATCAATTAACCAATATGAAAAGTTATCAACACAGATCATGACGTACGAGGAGAACTTAATCCGTTCCCAGTGACAAACACTGCCAAGTCCCATTGCCATCAGCTGAAGAGAAAGTAAACATCTTAGAGACTACTAAAATGACTCCAGTGAGGATGCTGGACCTTAACTGGACCTTAACGAAGTTGTTAGAGCAGATGGAACGCCACCGCAGTGAGCACGGAGTCCTTCCGCCACACCAGCGGTGTTGTATGTAACATCTCCCTAATCAACTGTCCAGCAGAAGGGAGCAGAACCACTGTTGCGCCAGACGGAAAAAGGATGACAGTGGAGTAAGGTGCCCAAACTGCGTCCAGAAACCACAAACTACTTGACCCTCGAGTTACAATAGGAAACAGTCAAAGATCAGACAGACGATGTCAACACAGACTGGATGACGTTATTGATGTGAAGCGTAACACAGACGGAGAAAAATAAAACATTACGCAACGAATCCCCTGAGGTCAGTAACACCTAAGAGAAAATGAGCGGTCGGAGGTGAACTTTTACACTTCTGTATCGTCTCCCGCAGAAGACCAATGACGCCAGACGGTCAAGCTGGTGCCATAGGAGAGCTTCACGATGAGATGGCAAAAATATGACTAGACTGGAACAGAAACATGTGTCAAGCAGGACGATTGACAAGTGGGGTGCCACATGGCTCAGAGCTGGGGCCACTGCTCTCTATCACCCACATTAATCATTTTCCATAAGAACATCACACCTGGATATGTTTGCTAATGATGACAAAATCACGAAAAAACAAAACAGGTAGCAGCAAGAAGTGTGCGCAAGGAGACATAAAGAAAGCGAACTAGCAGTAAATAAAACGGCTACAGAAATTTAACCGAGGAAAATGCAGCCATGAGGATGAGGAACACAGATGAGACGGCCAGTAGCCGACTCTGGACACGCGAGGGCGCTGGGGTAACGATAGGACTAGCTTGGTACGACAGCATCATTCCAGGGCAGCACGTCACATCGTCACGTGGCCCGTGACGCCTTCCCTCCCTCACGAGAAAGTCTAAGGGAACAGAGGGGGAACGGCACCCCAGCAGTTGGGGAGGGTGGCATCATAGAGCGTAACACAGCATATCGCGCGAGTGTGACGACGTAACACAGCGTGACGTGGGGTGACGGGAGTACCGCTGCCTCACCTGACAACAGTCACAACTTGTCTGTCGTATCTTAGGACATTCATAACAAGAAGCAGCTATTATTGGCCTGGCCAGGCTATCGGCCCGATGAGACTGCATCTGGTGAGTGGCTGTGACTGTAACTGGTGAGAGAGTGTACCTAGTGAGTGGCTGTGACTGACTGGTGAAAGACTGTACCTGCTGAGGGACTGTAACTGGTGAGTGACTGTAACTGGTGAGTGACTGTAACTGGTGAGGGGCTCTAACTGAGTAACTTATGAGTGGCTGCAACTTGTGAGTGACTGTAACCAGTGAGTGGATGTAACAAGTGAATGACTGTAACTAGTCAGTGTTTGTACCTATTGAGGGACTGTATCTGGTGATCAATAGATGGGCTGTAACTTGTGAGTGGCTGCAAGTTACAATGCCAGGTGAAAGTCAGCAAACAAAGGTTAACTTAACAAAGTCAGTAAACAAAGGTTAACGTAACAAAATCAGCAAACAAATTTTAACAAAGTCAATAAACAAAGGCCAACGTAACAAAGTCGGTAACCAAAGGTTAACGTTACAAAGTAAACAAAGGTTAAGTTAACAAATTCAATAAACAAAGGTTAACAAAGTCAGCAAACAAAAGTTAACGTATCAAAGACAGTAAACAAGGGATAACGCAACAAATATAGGAAACACGAGTTAACGTAACAAAGTCAGGAAACAAGGCTTAACGTAACAAAGTCAGTAAACAAAGGTTAACTTAACAAAGTTAGTAAACAAAGGTTAACTGAATACAATCAGTAAACAAAGGTTAACGTAAGAAAGTCAGTAAACAAAGGTTAACGCAACAAAGTCAGTAAACAAGGGTTAACGTAACAAAGTCAGTAAACAAAGGTTAACGTAACAAAGTCAGTAAACAAAGGTTAACTTGAAAAGTCAGTAAACAAAGGTTAACTTAACAAAGTCAGTAAACAAAGGTTAACGTAACAAAGTCAGTAAACAAGGGTTAACGTAACAAAGTCAGTAAACAAGGGTTAACATAACAAAGTCAGTAAACAAAGGTTAACGTAACAAAGTCAGTAAACAAGGGTTAACGTAACAAAGTTAGTTAACAAAGGTTAATATAACAAAGTCAGTAAACAAGGGTTACCGTAACAAAGTCGGTAAACAAAGGTTAACTTAACAAAGTCAGTAAACAAAGGAGAACTTAAAAAAGTAAACAAAGGTTAACTTAAAGTCACTAAAGAAAGGTTAACGTAACAAAGTCAGTAAACAAAGATTAACATAACAATGTCAGTAAACAGAGGTTAACGCAACAAAATCAGTAAACAAAGGTTAACGTAACAAAGGCAGTAAACAAAGGTTAACTTATCAAAGTCAGTAAACAAAGGGTAACTTAACAAAGTCATTAAAGAAAGGTTAACGTAACAAAGTCAGTAAAGAAAGGTTAACGTAACAAAATCAGCTAACAAATTTTAACATAAAGTAAACAAAGGTTAACGTAACAAAGTCAGTAAACACGGGTTAACGTAACAAAGTAAACAAAGGTTAACTTAATAAAGTCAGTAAACAAAGATTAACTTAACAAATTCAGTAAACAAAGGTTAACGTTACAAAGTCAGTAACAAAGGTTAACGTAACAAAGTAAGTAAAAAAGGTTAACTTAAAAAAGTCAGTAAACAAAGGTTAACTTAACAAAATCAGTAAACAAAAGGTTAGCTTGACAAAGTCAGTAAATAAATGTTAACGTAACAAAGTCAGTAAACAAAGGTTAACTTGAAAAGTCAGTAAACAAAGGTTGAATTATCAAAGTCAGTAAAAAAAAGTTAACATAACAAAGTAAACAACGGTTAACGTAACAAAGTAAGTAAACAAAGGTTAGCGTAACAATGTTAGTAAACAAAGGTTAACATAACAAAATCAGCAAACATATTTTAACATAACAAAATCAATAAACAAAGGTTAACGTAACAAAGTCAGTAAACAAGGGTTAACGTAACAAAGTCAGTAAACAAAGGAGAACTTAACAAAGTAAACAAAGGTTAACTTAACAAAGTCAGTAAAGAAAGGATAACTTAACAAACTCAGTAAACAAAGGTTAACGCAACAAAATCAGTAAACAAAGGTTAACGTAACAAAGTCAGTAAACAAGGGGTAACGTAACAAAGTCAGTAAACAAAGGTTAACGTAACAAAGTCAGTAAACAAAGGTTAACGTAACAAATATAGTTAGCAAAGGTTAATGTAACAAAATCAGTTACAAAGGTTAACTTAACAAAGTCAGTAAACAAAGGTTAACGTTAGAAAATCAGTAAACAAAGGTTAACGTAACAAAGTCAGTAAAAAAAGGTTAACGTAACTAAGTCAGTAAACAAAGGTTAACGTAACAAATATAGTTAGCAAAGGTTAACGTAACAAAATCAGTTACAAAGGTTAACGTAAAGTCAGTAAACAAAGGTTAATGCAACAAAGTAAACAAAGGTTAACGTAACGAAATCAGTTACAAAGGTTAACGTTACAAAGTAAACAAAGGTTAACGTAACGAAATCAGTTACAAAGGTTAACGTAACAAAGTAAACAAAGGTTAACGTAACAAAATTAATAAGCGAAGGTTAACGTAACAAAAATCAGTAAGCTAGGGTTAACGTAACAAAGTCAGTAAGCAAAGGTTAATATCTGTGACCACCAATTATAACATAAATTCCCATTCATATTGTGACTCGTTAGTTTTAAGCCGTACTGCGAGTGTGAATGATCTGACGCAGATCATAACTTACTAATCCTTATGCTCAGCCAAGTAATGTATCTACAGCTCCATGACGTAACTAAATTATCATCCAGGCAGCGCAGCGCAGGTGGGTCTTCCGCTTTACGTCTCAACACAGGAGATCCCATTCGTCTCACAAGGGGCCTGTGGACCAAACCTGAGTCACAACAGGACTATGTAACGTAACCCCGGCGGGGCGCACCGCTACGGAACACGAGAACAAGGAGCGGGATATTTCAAGTCAAAGAACAACAGATGTGATCCATTCTACTATTGTGTTGCTCCCTTGTGTTGGAGTACTTCTCTTGTCTCCCTTGTGTCTCAGAAATACAACTAATTTGCTGTTTTACAATTTTTTCACTTCAAAGATATATATATATATATATATATATATATATATATATATATATATATATATATATATATATATA
>JAYMFT010085096.1:0-14183 GCA_038088735.1 Panulirus argus | reverse complement strand
TACCCGTGAGCGCGACGGTACGTACCCGTGAGCGCGACGGTACGTACCCGTGAGCGCGACGGTACGTACCCGTGAGCGCGACGGTACGTACCCGTGAGCACGACGGTACGTACCCACGAGCACGACGGTACGACCCATGAGTATGGCTGACTGTTAAGCACGACGGTACGACCCTCGAGGACGACGGGACGACCCTTGGCCACGACAGTACGACCCAAGAGCGTGATGATTCTCACCTCGCTACTTTTAAGGGACGGGGTCAGAGGGCGCGCTCGCCATACCCAGAAGAGTCATACCGTCGTGCACAACGGGGTGGGGTGGGGGGAGGGGGGATAGATAAGAGATAACGCAGATAAGTCCACGTCTGGAAGCAGCAAGTGGCCGCAGGAGCCCGTCTCTCTCTCTCTCTCTCTCTCTCTCTCTCTCTCTCTCTCTTTCTCTCTCTCACTTGCGGTTTCAATTGTTCTCACGAAACGTAAAAGACTAATTGATATTTTATCAGGCAATAAGTTGCCTGGTTGTTGACTTTATTTTGTTATATATTTATTGCTTTATTTTTTTAGAATTTAGTAAGACTTTTGAAACGTGGCCAGAGTGAAAGGTCATGAGTGGATGTTACAGTGTTAGTGACGATGGGTTAGTTTGTGTGTGTGTATGTGTGGGTGCTTGAAGGAACCTGGAGACGGGGTCAGTATAATACCTCGCCTGTCGCTAGAGCACCACCACTGGAGGGGATTTGAGGAGGAAAATTAATCATCTGGTTAATATTAGAATTACTGTAAGTACACTGAGAGGGCCGGTGTTGTCTGGACGTGGGCTGCTGTTGTCTATACCTAGACTGGTGTTCTCCACACCTGGACTGATGATGTCCATACCTGGGCTACCGTTCTCCATACCAGGGCTGATGTTTGTGCCTAGGTCGATTTTGTTCGCATTTGGCTCACTTTTTTTTTAGCGTATTTTTTAATCTCCGTATTTTATTTTAATAGATACGCGACACTTATTTTTCATAAATACTCAGGTGTGAGAGGTGTATATATCGAGCGGTAACTCGTGACCTAGGGCTCGAAACCCTCATGGCAACGAACAATTATCAGGTCACATAAACCATTCTTTTACAATGGGCCTTTGTTTCTCGAGAGGGAAATGTATTTCCTGACTTGAAGTTGTGTTTATTAGATACTTGCTGGCAGACGTTGGCTGCCTTGAGATTGTGTTGCCAAGTGTTGGCAGTGTTGAGGTTGTGTTGGCAAACGTTGGGAGTGTTGAGGTTGTGTTGGCAGTGTTGAGGTGATCTGGGGAGGATTGCTGGCTGCTTGGACGGTGGCTAGGACATGGTGGGGCTAGAGGCTAGGACACGGTGGGACTAGGGGCTAGGAAGAGACGTGCTGGGATTAGTGTATGGAACATGGAGTGTGCCTGAGCCAGGTACCCATTTTATCGACCAACCCCTAGGGACGGATGAACAGCTGGGTTGACTGTGGACCGACTGCCGCAACCAGGATTCGAACCTATGCGCTCGACCCTAGGCGGCCCGTGAATGCGTCACGGTCAGGAACGCTAACCGCTGCACCACGGGAGTCTACATTTCGGTCTTTTCTCCTCCGAAGCTCACGGTACAGTCTAAACCCACAGTAGCGAGGGTGGAACTTCGACAGAATCGTGGTCTGGTGACCCCCGATCACCCCCGTCCGAGGTTACCGCTGTCCTTAGTCATTTTTTTCCCCAGTCTGATCTTCACCTGTGAGAGAACTTGGCCAGTTGAAACCAAACTTCGTAAGTCAAGTGGTGTCCCCAACCCAAATTGCGTCCCTCTTCTTCAAGCAGGATCCAAGATGGTGGCTTCTCACCAAAGATAATCATCTGTCTGTTAAGCTTCCAGTTTCAGTCCTCTGTGGACCCCCTGACAGCGCCAGAGTGAACTAGGATTGGCAGGTTATGGTCCGTTGGTGGTCCCCGTTCTCAAACCTGTGTCTAGTAACCCAGACCATCGTCCAAGAAGGCGGCTGTTGCGATGGTAGTTTGTCGTCTTAAAACTTTCCAGTTTCCAGTCGTCTGTGAACTTTCTTGGCCAATTTGAACCAAACTTGGCTGGATTGGATCTCTGATGGCTTTTTCAAGAGTGTGTCTGATGACCCAATTATCTTCCGAGATGGTCTTTGTTTACTGGATATAGAAATTTCCTCGAGTATCCGCAGCTAAACCGCTTTGAGGCAAAATATAGATTTTCATTGTGGCTAAAGATTTATAAGTTGTTTAATATATTACGCTGCTTATTCAGTTTTATACATACTTTTGTAATTTTTTTTTTATTATGTAGTGAGATCTATGGTCATAAATGATAATTAAAAAATTGTGTGAAACCACAAGGCCAGTTTCAGATGAACTTGGCAGAGATGGTCCGTGTCTGGTCCCACACAATCTTGTGTCTGGCCACACCAGGCCACCATCAAAGATTCCTACCGTTACTAAAAATAATATATATATTTTTGAGTATCCAGATTATTTTTTTTTTACTTCATAATTTCTTTTTTTAAATACCCAGATTTTTTTTACCTCATTATTAAACTGTAGCTAAATGAGTACGAGTTGTGTAAAGTGTATACAGTTTTGGCTTATTTTCTTGAATGTGAAAATTGGTCATATTTTTACAAAAATCTCTATATGATGTGGAAAATTCAAAGCCATATAAGTAATACATGCTCTTGTGTAGAAAAATTATTATTATTATTATTTCAGAATTTTTATTATTATTGTTACTATTATTTTATTACTATTATTATTTATTTATTATTATTATTATTTTTATTATTATTATACACAAGACCAGTGTAAAGTCTTCAGACACAGCAGCTCAGGACAGAAATAACTTGGACACGCGTTTCAAGCAGTTTCCCGATACAAGACAATATCCTGGGGGAAATAAAGTATCGGCTGGACCCGAAACAGAAAACGGCGATCAACAAAGATGCTCAGAGAAATACTCCCACAAGAGTTGATTGATTTTTATTTTTCATTTTCATTTTCACTTCGTAGATGATGCGGAGGGAAGTGGGTCGGCTGGCCGGTCGACCGTGTGGTGTGTCCACTGTTGTCGTCCACGTCGACCAGGGTACGCAGTTGCAGGCGTTCACATGGACCAGGGCACCCAGTCTTAAACGTTCGCAGCGATTAAAGTACACAGCTAGAAACGTTCACATCGACCGAAGTACGCAGTCATAAACGTTCACAGCGAAGAAGTACATAGATTGAAAAGTTCACATGGACGAAATTACAGTGCTAGAAACGTTCACAATGGCCAAAAGTACGCAGCAACAAACGTTCACATCGACCAAAGAACGTACGCAGGCACAGACGTTTGTAATGACCAAATTATGTTGTCACAAACGTTCACAACGACCGAATCAAAAAACTAGAAACGTCGCCAGCGACCAGAGTACGTGGCAACAACCATTCACAGCGACCACGACTCTGTTGTACTCGGCATGTTGCTCCTCCCTCGACTCCTGTCTCATTGTCAGTCTCACTTCTCTCTCTCTCTCTCTCTCTCTCTCTCTCTCTCTCTCTCTCTCTCTCTCTCTCTCTCTCTCTCTCTCGTTTTCCCGTCGTGTCCGACATGCCAGCCCCCTCCCCCAACCCACACACACACACACACCATTGTTCGGTGAAAGAAATGTACGTCTGAGGGAGATTAGAGCTCTTCGGGTCTGTTCAGTGACAAATACCTTGAGCAAAAGTTAAGGAACTGGTGTGGAAAATGGTTTTCTAAGTCAAAAGTGCCGAACAACAAGGTGATTCTCTGTGCGCAAGGAATAGCATATTAGAGCGATTATAACTCTCGCGAGAGCATCGTTTTGGACATCGCGCTCCACAGCAACGCAGGGCTACGCTATGTGTTACGACCCGCAGCAATGCTTGGGGGATGTACAGCATAGATGGAGGCAGGAATGAGTTATAGGGCTGCTCTGTACAGGTGAGGAACGAAGTAGCAGTATTCCGTTATTTACTAAAGTATATGATTTCGGGATTCACTTTTTAATTAAGTGCTTCAGATTATGACTACTTTGACTCGTTCTCAAGTACGATTTCGGAAAAAGGAATAAGTTTAGTTGGTTATTGGTGGCGTGGAGCCTCGTTAGTTGCTGGTGAAATTGGTGTGAGACGGAAGGTGCTTGTGCCAAGTTAATACAGTCCATCTCCGTCACGGAGCTCCCTTGGTTTGTCCGGTTCGACCCAGTGTTTCTGTCTCGCTTTGATCCGGAGCTTCGAGCTGAAGAGAGTATTCAATTTCTATTCCATGCCTTTCAGTCTCCCCCCGCCCCACACCTCCCACTCCTTTCCCACAGCTCTGGAGCTACCCACATATACTCACTCCATGAAATGAATTCTGGAACGTCATCTGCTGAACCAATATTTCACCATTTTCGAAGCTTTGTTCGGGACGGCGTTGATAGTAAAACGGATCGGAGCTTTTCCATTGGGTTTTTTGTTGTCAGATTTTGACTTGAACGTCATTAACTTTGAAAGGATTAAAGGGATAAACGACAGTTAGGTGACTAATTTTAGATCTAAAATTTAGTGTTGATTTTTTAGTATTTTCATTCTTCCTTTTACCAGAGACTTTTAGAAAACGGAATGCCACGCGCAAACGTATATCTATGAGATGCAGAATCTTAACGTTAACGTCTTTGCTGGTTGTCTGGATGTATCAAAGAGCAGCAGCCGATAGTCTGAGGCTACCAGAGAGCGAGTGCCAGGTAGTCCAAGACTTCTATGTAGCCTAAGACTACCAAGAGTACAATTAAGCCCGCCAGAGAACGGCATTAGATAATACGATAGCAGATAGCTGTGGCATATAGCCTTGGGCTAGTAGAGGGCAGCGGTAGTTAGCCTTGAGCTACAAGAGAGCGCAGAGAGGTAGCCTGGGGCTACTAGAGAGCGGCGGAAGGTTGCCTAGGATTACCAGATAGCGGCGATAGATAGCCTTGGACTACAAGTCAGTGGAGATATGTAGGCTTGGGCTACCAGAGAGTGGCGATGTGTAAGCGTGGGCTACCAGAGAGTGGCGATAGGTAGGTTAGGGCTACCAGAGAGTGGCGATATGTAGGTTAGGGTTACCAGAGAGTGGCGATAGATAGGTTAGGGCTACCAGAGAGTGGCGATAGGTAGGTTAGGGCTACCAGGGAGTGGCGATAGGTAGGTTAGGGCTACCGGAGAGTGGCGATAGGTAGGTTAGGACTACCAAAGAGTGGAGATATGTAGACAAGGGCTACCAGAGAGTGGCGGTATGTAGGTTAGGGCTACCAGAAAGTGGCAATATGTAGGCTAGGACTACCGAAGAGTGGCGATAGGTAGGCTAGGACTACCGGAGAGTGGCGATAGATAGGCTAGGGCTACCAGAGAGTGCCGATAGGTATACTAGGGTTACCAGAGAGTGGCGATATGTATGCTAGGGCTACCAGAGTGCGGCAGCAGGTGTCTTGGTGTTACTAAGGATCGCCTGCAGGTAACCTAAGGCTTCCAGGGAGCGGCAGCAGGAAGTCTTTGACTACCAGTCCATCAGTAGATAGCGTGGGGCTAACAGAGAGTAGCGGCAGGCAGCATGGGGCTACCATAGAGCACCAAGTAGCCTAGGGTTATCAGAAAGCGGCAGCAAATAACCTAGGACTATCAGAGAGCGGCAGCTGGTAGCCTAGGTCTACCAATGAGCGGCAGCAGGTAGCCTAGGGCTACCAGAGACCACTAGGGGAGCCTGTTCCTGATGCAATTATTCCCCTTATTTTCCACGATCATCCGGCTCTTACTCCCGTTGTTCCTACCCCTCATATTGTGCCGAAGTATCGGCTTTCTGTTATCGGGCCTGTCGCTGTTTATTGCCTCCGATACATGTATCGGGGAGGGACACACACACACACACACCGTCCTGTCACCAAGGGGAGAGAGAGCCGTTCAGTATAAGGCATCGCATCTCTTGGCAATTCTGACTCGAATCTATAGCCTCCCGTTTTCTCCTTAGTTATCTGTCTCTCTCTGTCCTCGGGCCTGTGCAGTAACCTGATACCCTCATCTCTCTTAATTATGGGGTACCATCTTCATCGTCCTCCTCTGGACCTTCTCTATGAGCTCTTTGCGCTTCTTTAGGTGTCCTGACCAAACTTGAGAGGCACATTCTGGTTACATTACGTAGGATGTGAACAGCTTGCTGAATATTTCCCTATCAGTGTACTCGATTGCGGTCCTAATATACGCCAGCAGACGGTTGAGCTCCTCAGCTATTCTCCCTGAGGTGTGCGGTTCTGACAGTGGGTTATGGACGATGTCGACCCCCAAGTGAAGTGAAGTAAGGGAGGCTACCAGGTGCTGGTGCCTGAGCAGTGAGGAGAGGGATAGGTGTCTGCTGGATAAAGTAAATTGGAGCGATATGCTGTATGGGCGCGACGTACCCTCAGTGGCCTCATGAACTCCGACATAAAACCACGGATTTGATTTGTGGGGCTTGGCTTTGGATGCTTTCGTCTGTCTCCGAGTCCTACCTCTCCAAACCGGGGAGCAGCGAACAAATATATAGATTATGATAATAGTGATGATAATGATAATAGCATTGATAATGATAATAATATTATAATGTTGCCAATAACGATGATATAAATTGTACTGCTAGTACTACTACTACTAATAATAATAATGATAATGAGGATGATATCTTGTCTAGGCTACGTGTAGAATAACAAGAACTAGAACACGCATCAAGTTAGCTAAGCCAAAAGCGAGAGTTTGTTGTACATTAACAACACGCTTAGAAGGAAGCTTGCTAGCTATGTTGTACAGCGACAGCAGCTTAATTAACACGGCCCTTTGATGGGCTGGGCCGAATGTCGCTTTCATGTGAGATTGCTTTTCGCCTGAAAGTTTTCAGGCGTGCGATGGTGTAACACTGGAGACCCGGGCTGAAGAACGGTGATGCAGAACGGGATTAGCAGAACGGAGGAGGAGAACACGAGAGAAACGAGACCTGGCATGAATATGAATGATGTGAAACGCGGGAAAGACCGGTAAAGATGTGTGTGGAAGAAGAGGAACAAAAACAGGAAAGGAAGGAGGAACGTAATAACCAAGAAGAACAAGAAACACGAGAGAAAAATGTTATTAGTAAGCTGTGCGCGGGAGAAGCCTGAGGAACAACGGTGGTGTAGGAACGGCCGGAGGAAGAACAACGACATATACAGAGATGCAAGCTGATGGAAAGAGGAATGGACAAGAGATGCCAGAAGGACGTAGAAATTCACAGCTGTGGATGAAGCACGAGCGACGAATGAAGTAAGGAGTGTGGAGGAAAAAAGATAGGAAGGCAGGTGCAGGAACAGGACGAACACGAGAAAGGAGAAATGAAAATAAGGCGAGGGAAGGAGAGAGAGAGAGAGAGAATTCGGAAGGATTTACATGTAATTTCCTGCAGGTACGACTTGTAAGAGGTTCCTCGCCTGAGAGATTGTCTCCGGAACTGCCTTAGAAGTTCAGAAGTTCACTAATGCCGCCCTGGAAGGTTTTTAATAATTGTCAAAGCTGTTACAGAAAGCTTTGTGAGAAACTCTGGAGACTCACTGGCAATTCCTTGGGATCTTCTGGTTTCCATTTAAGATCTTGGGGCTCAGTAATAACACTTTTTCCTCACAGAAATCACTTAGAGCTCGATGGAAACCGTTGGGGCTCGTTTAAAGGCCTCAAGGCTCCCTGGAAGCTCGTAATGCCTTGCTGGAAGACCTTATGGATGTTTTTTGGGTCTTGCTGGAAACCCTTCTGACTCGTTAGAAGCCCTTGTGGTTCATTGGAAGTCTTTGAGGCCCCCTGGAAGCTCTTGTGGCTTGTTGAAACCTCTTTTGACTCGATAGAAGCCTTTGTGGCTCACTAGCAGCTCTTGTAGCATGCTGGAAGTCGTTGTGGCATATTAGAGGCTCTCTAGCTCACTGGAAGACTATGTGGCTCGCTGGAACGTCTTGCAGCTGGCTGGAAGCTCTCTCAAGCTTCCGGGCGAAGTGCGAAAATTCGTAAACATACGAAGGTTAAACTACAAACCATCCTGCGATTCGTTAGAACTCTCGTCGTTAATGATTTTTCTTTTCTTATTCGCTTTCTGGAAACTTGCTGATTGCCGGCAGCTCTTTCTTCCCCCATTGGAAACCGTTTTAGCTGAGACTGGCAACTCGTTCCTTTGGCACTTGAGATATAAAGGGTTGGTGGATGACAGTATTTCAGGCTCCGTCAGTGCTCCAGAGTCCCATGTTAGAGACGCTGCCTCGACGTTATAACGCTGTGGCTTCCTGGAACCACCACCTGTGTAAATCGCTGGAACCCTTTGTATGCTCCTACGCGACACGCAGAATTTACCGCAAGTTCGTGAGGCGAGTGCTGGAACTCCTTGATTCTCAGCCGGAATTCCACGAACGCGGACGGAAAATTTTGGGTCATCTGGTTTGGCTGGCCTTTGCTTTCCACACCTTTAGCTCAAGCGTAAGAGTGTGTGAGAGAGAGAGGGAGAGAGCCAGGCAGCCTCCCTCGTCTCCCCGTCAGTCGGTGTTGATCCAGCATTCCAAGACTTCTTTTTTTTTTCTTCTTCCAAACCTTATATTGCCGACAAACAACCTCATTGCTTCCAGTGTTCTGATCTACCCTTCCAGGCGTGTCACGGATCGCCTGTTGTTGCCAGGAGGTGTCGGATGATGAGAGAAAGAGTGAAAGAGATTTTTTTCCCCTCCTGAGATCTCAAAAAAAGAACAGTTGTTTTGGCGCGAGAGACGGAGGAAGGGTGGCAAGATAAAGCGTCCCGGGACAAGGGGAGGAGGTATTGGTTGCCGATGGCTGTCTTTGTCACAGGCGGAGAGGACTGGAGACAATAGGGATGATGTTTTGATAAACTGTTTGTGATCGTATCGCAGGATCACAGGATGCTGCCACCGTGAGTCTGTGCTGTTACAAAATGGGATGGTGACGTGGGGGTGTCTCTCTCTGAGGGTTTGGCAGTAACGTGATATGTGATATAAAGGCGTGCTTACGGCTCTTTATTTTATTATTATTATTATTATTATTATTATTATTATTATTATTATTATTAATATTGAGATTGATATTATAATAATGATAATAGTAATAATAATGATCATTATCTTAGTTATGATTATTATTATTATTATTATCATTATTATAATGAGTTGCACCATGACCAGCAGGTGGCAGGGTTCGGTGTCAAGTACGGGAACTGCGTTATCAGCGCTCGGTCAATAGTCCCCTTGAGGCGTCCCCACCTCCCAGGCTCACCACCCTGAGGTTTTCATCCCCAGCGGCCCCACCCTTAGCCTCCCACCACCACCACAGCGCCAACACAGCTCCGCGAACCCTGGGTCATCAGGAGCCATGAATAATTGACGAGTTGGATCCACTGTTGACAGTTTGGAGGTTTGTTTATGAAGAGGGGGATACTGGAAGGGGTAATGAGTGTATGGGGTGGGTGGTGCTGTTTGATGACGACCGGAGAGAGAGAGAGAGGTCGAAGTGAACGTGAGGGAGAAGCAATTAAGAATGGACAGAGGGAGAGAGAGAGACGGGGCGGTCTTGGCGAGACGGAAGAGGAACGGGTGACAGACAGGCTCCTGTCTCGTTCTGTCGTACACGACATAACGTTAAGGGAGAGACTAGAGGTATGCAAATGAGGCCCTTGTTCACTAGGGTAAAGTCTGCGAGGAAGTGAGTTATCAGTAAAAGCTTTGCCTCCATCACACTCTTCTCCTCCTCCTCCCTCCCTTTACCATACTCCATCACTCTTCCCTCCTTCCCTCCAGCTTGGGTCTCTCGAGGACTGTATCAAATCTCCCTCTCGACCCTCCACACTGATCTCGGTACCTCTGGTCTCTACCTCTGCCGTCGACAAAGCCTCGAGAAATGACCCACCGACCTGTTGATGTTTGCATTCCCTCATTCTCTTGGTGTCCCACTGTCACCGTTAAACACGGGGGAGAGAGAGAGAGAGAGTCTCCGCGTTTGCCCCGTGTCTCTCTCTCTCTCTCTCCTCTTAGCAAGCCTCTGAGGGGATGTTTGTATCGTCCTTTTCCCGATGTCCTGTTCCACACCCATCCTGTCCCATCCCTCACTTTCTCTCCCATCAGTAGCGGTGTCTAAGGAACCCCCTCCCCCTGGCATATCCATAACCACAGAGCCCCGGTGCCTCCTGTGGGCGGCGGCGGCGACGGTGGAGGAACACTGGGTGTGTGGCAATACAGGTGGGGGGCGTGTTGGCACGGCTCGGGGGCTCCCACGCTGGAGCGTTCGTCACCCTGAGAACGAGTGACTGATGACAGGTGCTGGTGCATGCCGACGTCTTGAGGAGGACGGTACGACCATTAAGCACGGCGGCACGACCCTTGAACACGGCTGCACGACGGTGCGACCCTTGAAATGACGGCACGACCCTTGAGCACGACGGGACGACCCTTGAGCACGATAATACGATCCTTTAGAGAATGTTATACCTCGTAAATATACCATGTCTTAACCTTAAGTACACACGCACACACACACACGTACACACACCCAAGCTTAACACCTACTCACCCATTGACTAGCCCCAGTGGTGAGGATAAAACAGCCGGGTTGCTTGTGAGCCAGGACTATCCTTGCTCTTAGACATGAACTACTGCACTGCACGCATTATAGGTGTAATGACCTGACTGTACTGTACCGAGAGGGAGTTTTACACTGGTGGGGGTCCCATCTCATTTTCTTTTAACATTAACAATCCGACTTCTGTATGCTGTGGTGTGTGTGTTGTGTGTGTGTGTGTGTGTGTGTGTGTGCGTCCGTCCGTCCATTCAGGAGGGATTGTGCTAGTGGAATATATTTTCATGTCGAGGGATGTCCTAAAGAACAGTTTGTCTCCTCTCTGACGCCTTTTTGGAAGTCTCTCCATTCATGAAGGGTGCACGCACGTGCCTTCCACCCATCAGCTCCTCACGTGCACGCGTACTGAAGTATGGAAGGCCAGAGTCTGTACTGCGCCACGTCTCTTGCACCTCGTTTCACTCCCTTACCTCCACTGTAAAGACAGACTCCCACCCACCGTACAGTCCACTCCCCACAGCCTTGTGTCGCAACTCCCAACATCACGAAACTTGACCGTACTTTTCACGGGTGTGTGTGAGTTATGCCGTTGCCTCTAGCAGTTGCCGCCCTAGTCAGAGGAGTTGCGTCCTTTTTTGAAATTCTAAAAAGGCGTCTGTAACATCCTCTCGCCCCACCAGGAGTATTTCGAGTTGAGTGTACCATTTTCTGGGCAGCTCCTCCTCCTCCTCCCTCGTAATGCCATTCATATTAAATTTGCTCCCGTCAGACGTGTCGTATTTTTTTCGATTTTTGTTTTACTGAATATCAACGAGTCTCTCTCTCTCTCTCTCTCTCTCTCTCTCACGTCCTCATGCATCACACATCCGTACGTACCCACTTCTGTCCGACCAGAGAGGACGCCACAAGAGGGTGGACCCTTCCTCGTCATCTTTGTGTGTATCCCTATAATTCTGCTTCGTTCCCCGCCTCCTCCTCCTCCTCCTCCTCCTCTACGGACAACACAGGCAGGCAAGACATACGTATTTGTACAGACTCCCTTCATCAACTGTGGCAATGTCTCATCGCCTGCCCTACACATAGTAATCCACACAGCCCACCGTAAGTTAGCGTTTTCCCTGGTGTACAGATGTTGTCCATCCACGCTTGTATGTTTCGAATAAGAGCTCGAGTCTTTTCGTGAACTGGGTGAGTACGCCCCACCGCCATACGGTCAGAAATCCAACAGTTACCGAGGTATAAAACACCTGTAATTGTACCCTTTCTCGGCGTTATCTTTCCGCAATTAGTCGGTCAATATGCAGCGAAGAGAGAGAGAGTGAGTTATGATTAGGTAGTTTTCTGATCAGTTTTATGTTAGGTAGTTGTTGGTGAGTTTCATAATAAGGGATCAGACGTCAACCTAAGGTCGAATATTTAGGGATAGCGAATACGAGGTATGATTAGATTTACCCATTTCATCATACAGTGACCGATACTTTGACATGAATGATATGCGGATTTGACGGCTTTTTCGAACTGAGACAGAACCCCACGCCCGAGGCGGGTGACGTAATACGGACTCGATCATTACCTGATGGTGTCGTCCAGGCACGAAAATGAGAGTTTAGGTGAAAAATTTTTCGATGGGTTATTGCCTAGATACGTTAATCCAGTCACTAAAGTGGAGGGAAATGAAGTTGAATTGGTCGAGTTGGAAGACTGCCCTGGTAGATTATGGCCTTTGGTGGATCATGGCCAGAGTGGATCACTGTCCTGGTGGATCATGGCTTGGGTAGAATTTTATGCTGGTGGATCATGGCCTGGGTGGATCACTACCATGATGGATCATGGCCTACGTGGATCACTACCTTGGTGGAACATGGCCTGGATGGACCATAGCCCGAGTAAATAACAACCCCGGTGGATCATGACATGGATGAATCGTTACCTTGCTGGATAATGGCCCGAGTGGATCACTACCCTGATGAATCGTGGTCTGCGTGGATCACGACCGAGGTAGATCTTAGCGTGGGTGGATCATGGCCTGAGTGGATCAATATCCAGGTGGATCATGGCGTGGGTGGACGACTACCTGAATGGATCATGGCCCAAGTGGATCACAATCCTCGTGGATCATGGCCCTGTTGGATGATAATTATCCTGGTGGATCCAGACCATCGTGGTGGATCAGGTTCCTAGTTAGATCCCTCCCTCCACCCCGCTTGCGCTAACCTTATGAGGTAGAGAGGTTGAGGTCGAGGGTCGAGGAGGGTCGAGCCAAGGTCGAACCAAGACACAATATGGGTCCTCACGTCTGTGTATTGTGCGAGAAGCCCTCTATATCATAGTAGATTATTCCCTCGATCGACCCTGACTGGGGACGCCTGCTGACATCCATCTGTACTTCTTATTGTTTACCGTGAGAGAGACGTGATATCAGGAGAGGTCTGGGTAGTTAAAGATATAGAAATGTACATAGATGAATAGACTGATACCAGTTGAAGGTGAAACGTGATTGGATTGGATTCGAAGATAAAGTCTTCGGCAGGTGTCAGCGGGGGACGACTTCGGAGAAGTCTTTGACGTCGGCGTATTCTTTAACTTCGACTGGAATCTCTCACTTCGGTAAAGTTTTTGACTGAAGCCTATGACTTCAGTGAATTGTTTGACTTTACCGAAGTCTCCGTATTCGATGAATTTTTTTGGGGGGTTCTCTTATAAAGCCTTTGACCTCGTCGGAGTTTGACCTCGATGAAGTCTTTTGATATTTGGATCGAGTCTCTTGAAGGGGGACCTTTGTGGAGGTGTTTCGTATTACCCAACACCGTTGACAAAAGGCCGTCGGACTGACTCACGCTTTGTCGTAGGCCCTTACCACCACCACCCCCTGCCCTCGAGGGTGCTGCAGTGGAGACCCTCCACCCTTTACAAGGAGGTTGTAGTGGAGACTCCCACCGTCTCCTTCAGGTTAGGTTGCGATGGTCTTTGCTCTCTCGCCTGAGCCAGGCCTAAGTGGAGTGAGTCCTTTTGCCAGCCCGGCCTACCTTATGTATGGGACATCACGTGAGGTGTGAGAGAGAGATTTAGAGTGACAGCGGTGGGGGTAGTGATTGGCAGTAGTTACCACTGATGCTGTATGCAGATGATGCTCTCGTGTCGGATGAGTCACAGGAGGACGAGGAGGAGTTGGTGTGGAAAGGTGGGTTCCCTCTGGTGACGTACGTGTGAGAAAGAGAACAGAAGGAGGAAGGGAGAAGTAGATGCATGACTACTTGTTATGGAAGAGATGAACTGTCGTAGTGTAGTGTTAGTGTCCTTGGCGAAGAAGGTGCAGATGGGTCAAGGTGTTTAAGAGACAGGACCAGGGAGGAAGGTATTGGGGAAGCTGAGAGTAGAAAGAGTAGGTGGCATGTTGCCTCCACTGTGGTAGGAACGGTCAGGTATTAGTTGTCTCAGCTGTGGTAGGGACGATCAAGTAATATGTAGCCTCAGCTGTGGTACGTTGCCCTCGCTGGTGCAGCCTGCGCGTCCAATCTTTCCTCAGTCTTCCCCCCCTCCCCCAAATTGCCGCTGACCTGACCTCCCCCCCCCCC
>JAYMFT010085085.1:0-14184 GCA_038088735.1 Panulirus argus | reverse complement strand
GGTGTGTGAGCCTACGGGGATTTAACCGGTCTAGACCCCGTTGCTCACCGCTGTGAGACGAAGGGTATTCAATTACTTAATATTCGAGTCATTTCCCTATTATGGGCGATCATAGCTTAACGATAGCGCTCTCGCCTACCACGCTAATGTCCCGGGTTCGATCCTGGCTGTTCGAGGCTTGCGTGATATATATATATATATATATATATATATTCTTTCCATTATACTTATTAGCTATTTTCCGAGAAGTAAGGTAACGCCAGGAACAGACGAAGAATGGCATCGTTCGCTCACATCCATTCTCTAGCTATCGAGTATATTACTGAAACCAGAATCTTCTATAACCTATACACACACACACAAGCACACAAACACACATACACACAAACACACACACACACACACACAACAAAGAACGCATGTCCGTCTAATCGGCGATTTCCTTTCTTTAACACTTAACTAGGTGTCGTCATACAGTGACGGATCAACAGCGTTATGCAAGATCCACACAGTTACCCATCGTGAGCCAATTCCAGGTCCCTCATGCCCCTCACTAGCCATATTCCAGACTCTGCTCTCCCTTGATGGCCAATTTTCTTACTCTTCTGCCTCATGTTGGCAAGTCTTTGACTCTACTGTCTCATGATGGCCAGGTCTTTGACTACTGCCTCTTGCTAAGCTGGGCAGTTTACCATTCCTTAGCTGGTTATGCTCCAGGCAGTTACGTCTCTTGCTAGCAATGATTTTCCTTGGCTATTTATGCTCCAGACTGAAATCTTCCCTGCTAGTCATGCTCAGGAGAGTATTGTCACCTTCCTGACCATGCTACAGACTGTATTGCGTCTTACTATTCATGCTCAGGACTCTAATGCCCCTTGCTAACCACGCTCCGGACTGTAATGTCACTTCCTGGCCATACTCAGGACTATAATACCCCAGCTAGTCATGCTAGGGACAGAAAAGTCCCTAGCTAGCCATGCTCATGTATAACACTGCTCCGTGTTCACTCTCCTCCTCTGCCACTCCCTGTTCAGTACATTGCAAAATCTTCTTCACGTTATTACTCACGCCCTGACCTTGTCAAGCTTCGAGTCCCTGACGTCAAATCTCTCGTGGATGCCTTGCCCATAAGCACATTTGGCATCGATCGTTAATAACCTGAGCCGTGGACAGGTGGCGTGTTTGTGCCCGTAGGAACAACACTGTTGATCATGGATCATGACCAGAGACTTGGTCAACAGATCAATGATAACCGTGCCTGTGCCAGTAACAAACAGGCTTGTTGACCATGGATCACGTTCACACTGTTGGTCAACACATTAGCGACGATCTTGTCTCCGTCAGGAGCTAGTCATATTGACCTTTCTCACTACCCCTCGTACTCATACGCATTACATACACACACATACACCTTACACTATAATACCAGCAGACGCACACTCTCTTTCTCTCTCTAATAACACAAAAAAATAAACTCAGCACAATAGAACACATCTCTGATCTACAGACCCTGCTAATGAGAGCAAAAGCCACCAAACGCCGAAAATTACATATAAATATATGAACACAGATTACGTCTTGCAGTAACAGCAAAATTCGCATACCACATCACTACTGTGTTGGTGTTAACGTCGGTAGCATGATAAACATCCTTCAAGTCAGTATGGCATGAAAATCCTCAGTAATAGTGGCTCGGGCCATCACAGTTGTCAGTATAAGTTAGGCATAATGCCCTTTTATGGCTGTATATCATATAAGCAAAATATTGTCAGCCACGTCTTCCAAGCCCAGGATAACTTGTACATCCAGGAAACTTCGGAGACAACCGGGACATATAGGGCGCCAAGAGCAGCCAGGGCAGCCTGGGCACCATCCAGGGCTTCCAGAGCAGTCGGAGCACCTAGTGTACCAAGAGGGGCACCTGGGGTACCTACCACTTAGGACACTACCCAGGGTACCCGCCGCACCAGCCACTAACATCTCTGGTTGCTACTTGATAAACCTAGACAGTCATCACCAATGTCCCACGACCCACACTCTTCACCTCCTGCCGTGGGTCTTACCAATGCGAGGAGGAGGGACTAAATGTATACCTTCCTTTGGCGTCACTGATTAATCTTACCTGGAAGCATTAACGTGTTGGACTCTCTGCCACCTGAACTGTCTAGTGCAACATCTCTCTATTCTCTTCCGTGCCTCTGCTGTTTGCAGCGTACTTTACATCACCTTCCGCACCTACACACCACACTCCTTCCACAAGACGGACCGCCTCGCCTCCCTAAACGGTGGCATGCCCCCCATCCCTCCCCCTTCAGGACGGTGGGCCCCATATTGTAGCATGCATTACCCCCATCAGACTCCTCGCTGCTGGTCTGTAAGCCAGGGGAGGTCAGTGGAGAGGCCAGCTCCCCACATCATACTGCATCAGTAGCCGGAGGAGACTGACGGACGTACGCTGGTGAAATATTTACGGTGTTGTGATCCTCGTGGGTCGTGAATAACGCAAGGCAGGCGGGCGAGCGTTGCACAGAATCACACACACAAATCTAGTTTTTAACTTCAGGCCTCCTTTTATAGGGTTACCGCAGGTTCGAGGCTGCGCTCCACGTGGAAATAGAGTAAGTTAGGCTCCTTTGAGAAAAAAAGGTCCTCGACGACGCTCTATCTTTTCTGTCAGCTGACATTAACACAGCCTCATCGAAGGCGACTTCTCGCTCGTTTTCTTACCACTTACATGCTTAGTCTGTTAACACATACACACCATATGTATATGTACCCTCCACATACACCACCTGTCCTCTAAGCAATGAGAGCACACGAGGCACGGTTATCCAGGATGAGGCTGACAATGAAGCAGAAACCAGCTTGAAATGCAAGGGGGAAACGAGAAGGAAAAGGTTTATATCAGAGAGTGAGGGAGGCCGCCCGGGGCCGCCAGAGAACGTGAGGCCAGAGTAAACCATTACCGGATGGGGCGGTCCTCTCACCCTCTAACATATCTCTATGAGTGACTGCGGGTCTCCCGGGCTGATGCTGCTGTATTTTGGTGGTAGAGAATGGTCTGGCTGCTGTATGTAAGAAGCAATGAGTGGTCAGACTGTTGTATCGGTGAAACCTTAATCGAGTAGTCGAACTATCACATGTATGAAGTACAGGCTGGTCGAATCGTGGACTCTATGTAGCTGTGGTGGTCTGCCATTAGATCCGTAATATCACAGACGGGTCACAGTTTGCTATTGCCTTGTAAAAGCTGGAGTGCCAATAGCATCAGCCTCAGACCTAGCATTGCGGCCACACCTACGACACCTTCCTGGTTCCATAAGACCAGTTCTCTTCCCAGTACACTGGCCCCTGTGGAGCACAGTGCCCACCACCATCGTCTCCCAGTGTTCCACGTGCTAAGTTGCCACCTACGACCTCCATCCGAACCTCCGCACACTAGCACTTTCAGGGGTAACGATAACCTCGTTACTGTTAATGGCACATAATTTCGACACTAACAATTCATTACATTCAATAAAATGCTCAGCTGCTCAACTGTTTCATTCCCTAATCGTAAAAAAATTGTGAACTATTTTATGACAGTTTTTGGATTTGGTCTGTGTCAGAACCCGTCCAAGGTAGCAAAAATCATATATTACCCGGCGTATGTTTTATTTTCATTATTTTATCACTCATTTCCTATACTCGTCTCGCCTCCATCCTCACCTGGGAAAACTTCCCCATACCATGAGGTTCTGCCAAGTTCTGGACGACCTACCATCATTGTCACCTCCTTCCATCACCACCATCCCTTCTAACACCACCAGCACTATCACCATCCCTTCCAACACCACCAGTACTATCACCATCTCTTCCAACACCGCCAGCACTTGATATCATCGTCTCTTCCAACACCACCAGTACTATCACCATCTCTTCCAACACCGCCAGCAATATCACCGTCCCTTCCAACACCACCAGTACTATCACCATCTATTCCAACACCACCAGCACTATCACCACCCCTTCCAACACCACCAGCACTATCATCATCCATTCCAACACCACCAGCACTATCAATATCCCTTCCAACACCACCAGAAATTTCACCATCCCTTCCAACACCACCAGCAATAACATCATCCCTTCCAACACCAGAAATTTCACCATCCCTTCCAACATCATCCCTTTCATCACCATTAGAACTATCACCGTCCCTTCCAACATCACCAGTACTATCATCGTCTCTTCCAACACCACCATTACTATCACAATATCTTCCAAGAACCACCAGTAGTACTACTACCATCCCTTCCAATACCACCAGTACTATAACCATCCCTCATAACACCACCAGCACTATCACCATCCCTTCCAACACCACCAATACTATCTCCATCCCTTCCAACACCACCAGTACTATCACCATTCACTCCAACACCACCAGTACTACCACCATCCCTTCCAACACAATCAGAACTATCACCATCCCTTCCAACACCACTAGCACTATCGCCATCCCTTTCAATACCACCAGCAAATCACCAACTATTCTAACACCATCAGCATTATCACCATCCCTTCCAACATCACCAGTACTATCATCGTCTCATCCAAAACTACCAGTACTATCACCATCCCTTCCAAGAACCACCAGTACTACACCATCCCTTCCAACACCACCAGTACTATCACCATCCCTTCCAACACCACTAGCACTATCACCATCCCTTCCAACACCATCAGCATATCACCATTTCTTCTAACACCACCAGCACTATCACCATCCCTTCCAACATCACCAGTACTATCATCGTCTGTTCCAAAACCACCAGTACTATCACCATACCTTCCAAGAACCACCAGTACTACCACCATCCCTTCCAACACCACCAGTACTATTACCATCCCTTCCAACACCACTAGTACTATCATCATCCCTTCCAACACCACTAGCATATCACCATTTCTTCTAACACCACCAGCACTATCACCATTCCTTCCAACACCACAAGCATATCACCATCTAACACCACCAGCACTATCACCATCCCTTTCAACAACAGTAGCACTATCACCATCTCTTTCAACACAACCAGCACTATCACCATCCCTTACAACACCACCAGCACTATCACCATCCCTTCCAACATCACCCGTACTAATACCATCCCTTCCAACACCACCAGCACTATATCGTCCCTTCCAACACCACCAGCACTATCACCATCCTTTTCAACACCACTAGCACTATCCCCATCCCTTCCAACACCACCAGCACTATCATCATTCCAACACCACCAGAACTATCACCATCACTACCAACACCACCAGCACTATCACCATCCCTTCCAACACTACCAGTACTATCGCCATCCATTCCAACACTAACAGTACTACCACCATCCTTTCCAACACCAACAGAACTATCACCATCCCTTCCAACACCACTAGCATTATAACCATCCCTTTCAACACCACTAGCACTATCACCATCCATTCCAACACCACCAGCATATCACCATCTCTTCTAAAACCACCAGCACTATCACTATCCCTTTCAACACCACCAGCACTACCACCAACCCTTCCAACACCACCAGAACTATCACCATCCCTTCCAACACCAGCATATCACCATCTCTTCTAACACCACCAGCACTATCATCATCCATTCCAACACCACCAGAACTATCACCATCCCTCCCAACACCACCAACACTATCACCATCCCTTCTAACACCACCAGTACTATCACCATCCCTTCCTACACCACCAGTACTATCATCATCCCTCCCAACACCACCAAAACTATCAACATCCCTTCCAAACCACTAGCATTATCACCATCCCTTTCAACACCACTAGCACTATCACCATCCATTCCAACACCACCAGCATATCACCATCTCTTCTAGTACCACTAGCACTACCACCATCCCTATCAACACCTCCAGTACTACCACCATCCCTTCCAACACCACCAGTACTACCATCATCCCTTCCAACACCACCAGAACTATCACCATCCCTTCCAACACCAATAGCACTATCACCATCCCTTCCAACACCACCAGCATATCACGATCTCTTCTAATACCACCAGTACTACCACCATCCCTTCCAACACCACCAGAACTATCACCATCCCTTCCAAAACACTAGCATTATCACCATCCCTTTCAACACCACTAGCACTATCACCATCCATTCCAACACCACCAACATATCACCATCTCTTCTAGTACCACTAGCACTACCATCATCCCTATCGACACCACCAGTAGTGCCACCATCCCTTCCAACACCACCAGTACTACCACCATCCCTTCCAACACCACCAGGACAATCACCATCCCTTCCAACACCACTAGCACTATCACCATCCCTTCCAACACCACCAGCATATCACCATCTTTTCTAACACCACCAGCACTATCACCATCCCTTCCAACACCACCAGTATTATCACCACCTCTTCTAAAACCACCGGCACTATCACCATCAGAACAACATCCAGCACTGACTATGGTATCACCAACATTACTACATTAAACTCTACCAATAGTATCACAATCACTATACCACCATGAGCACAGCCATCACCACCTGATTAGTCAAGCCTTTGACCACCATCTTCACCTCTACAATAACCACCTTCATCAACGCCAACAACACCACTTATACTTCATCAACGCCAACAACACCACTTATACTACCATCACCATTGTCACCAAGCACCGCGTCCTCCAGCTCCATTACCAGGGTCAAAACTAGTCATGCACACATTCAGTAACATTACTCCCATCATCATCTCCATCGACACCACCACCATCACCAGCATCAGAACCACAATCCCGATCACTAACATCTTCACCACCAACATCGCTCATTAAGACCAGAAACGACGACACCATATTCACCAACACTACTATCATTATCCCTACCAACACCAACAACTACAACCAACACTACCGATGTCATCCCCACCATCTCGAGGGCCACTGCCATCATTACTGCCACCATCGCTCCCGCTTTTACCACCACTAGCATCACCACCACCATCTGCTGACCCTACCAACCCCACGAACATAAACACTAGTACTGTCACCACTAAAATTATCAAAACTATCCCCATTACAATCACCACCACCAACATCTGCACAACCAAAATAATTCCCACCAAAATCAGCGCTATCACCAACACCATGGCCAAAATCAGCACCAACACCACCATCACGAACCTCAACAGTCACAAATTCTTCATTACTATCTCCAACACCATCATCACCAACACACCTTCCAACGTCATCATCACCGCCATTTGAAACATCACAAAGTTCATCTCCTACACCAACATCACCATACCCACCAGCGACATCATCACAGTCATCACCATTACCAGAATCACCACCATTACCATCGGTTTCGCCACCAATATCCTTACACCCTCTACTACCACTCATCATAACCATCCCACTACCTTTATCACCATCACGGCACCCACCTCTACTACCACAATCACCATCACATCACCTTACTCACCAATACTACCACTACCACAATTACTACCACCATCATCGCACTCATCAACATTATTACTACCACAAGTATCATCACCATCACCGCATCAACCAAAACTACCACTACCACAATAACAACCACATCACCGCACCCACCAACGCTAGCCCTACCACAATTACCATCATAATCACCGCATCCTTCAGCACTACCAACAATTCTCCGTTATCACCATCGCTATCACCATCATCACCACACTCACCAACACTATCATCATTTCACCACCACCAACAGCCACTTATGCCTAAGAAGCAGAAGGCGTATCGTAAAGTTTCTCAAATCAACGTTTTCCAGCGAAATTATTCTCGTTATTAGTTTGAAGGGCTTCTTCCACATGAACGATTACGGTGGACTATGCTCCAGCCTTTCCATAATCCAGCCTTGCCATGCTCCAACCTCCTCAAGCTTCAAACTCAATATGCTCCAGACTCTCCATGTTCCTGGATAACCACGCGCCAGCCTCATAATGCTCCTGCTTCACGACTATCCAGACTCATTATGCTCCAGCTTCATCAAGCTCCATGCTCCAGGCCCACTAAGTTCCAACCTCGAGCCTTACCACGCCCGAGCCTCACCATGTTCCAGGATCACCACGCTCCAGCTGAACCATTCTCTGGCCTCCTCACGCACCAGTCTCACTATGCTCCAGCCTCATCTTTCTTCAGCTTCACTATGCTCCAGTCTTACCATGCTCCCACCACGGTCCATTCTTACCTCGCCATGCCTTAGGATCATCACGCTCAAGGTTCGCCATTCTCCTGCCTTAACTTGACTCGGGCTCACCACCTTTACCATGCTCCAGGCTCACTTTCCTCACGATGCACGCTCACCACATTTCAACCTCACTATGCTACAGCTTCGCCACACTCTGGCTTCACCATCCTTTAATCTAACTATGCTTCAGGTTCACCAAGTTCCAGCTTCATCAAGTTCCATGTTCCAGGCCAACCGCGCTCAAGCCTCACAATGCTCCAACCTTACCATGCTCGAAGGTCACCACAATCCAGGCACCGCCATGCTCTAGTCTCACCGTGCTCCAGTTCCCCCTCATGCTCCAGTTCCCCCTCATGCTCCAGCGTAACATTCTCCATTTTTACCAACTTCCAGCCTCGCAATGTTCCATATTCACGCTCTGACGATATCATGCTTCAGTACTACCATGACTGAGCCTCACCACGCTCATCCCTCACCTTCCTCCAGCCTCACTATGCTCTTGCGTCACCATCCTCCTGCATCAGCGGGCTCCAGGCTCGTCACGGCCCGGTGCGAGGTGGACGGCTGTGACAGGTCATCAATAACCCGGGACAGCCTCCACATCAAACCCTCCGCTCCTCCAGGGACTGCCATCATCCCCCTAAACACACCTCCCGGGACAGACGTCACCTCCCCCCCCCACACACACACACCTCCCTCCCGAGACAGTAGCAAGGCGCGGCCACGGGACACGATAGGGTGACATACCAGTCCCCGCCTATTCTCCCTACGTTCCAGCTGCTTAGCTGCACCACTCCCCATCTCGGTCTCTTCCCCTTCCACACGGACCTCAACCCACCCGATCTGCAAACAGTCCATGGAGAGTGACACACTGGAGAACGCTAGACCAAGTCCTGTACCTGGGCTTTGAAAGCCTGTGAACCTCATTACTGTAACTGACTGTACCCATTATGCTAATGAATTGTCGGTGTCTGCTCTTCTCTTGCTCCACGAATGCGTATACGTGCGTGAACGGTTACAAAAACAACGCGAACGGCATCAGACCACTGGATCTGGTCGAGGCTATGTGTGATAGTGGAAGGGATCAGGAACATTGAGATTAGTCACGTAAGAGAAGTAAAGCATAAAGATTGCTTATGGAGAAATACCTGTACATGAATACGTAACTAAGAAGGTATAAATGATGCCAGTGGTGGAATTGAAGAGAAGTATTTCTTGAGTCTGTTCTTAGACGTATTGCTTAGAAGTGTTGCTTTCAACTACTCTACTTAGTAATCTCTTTATAACAACAATCTCAATGAAGAAAAATAATTTGCCTCTTTCAGCAAAACGTTTGCCACGGATTGATATCCATTATAGCGTGTGATTATCACAAAAATCCAGCCTTAAAAAGCTACTTAAACCAAGATTTTCAAGGCCTTTGATAATTCTTGAGTTCCTGTAGTCGTCTCGTCGTACATTAAATTTTTTGTTTCTAAGTCCAGGAATCATCCTTGTAGCTCGTCAACGTACTTTCTCCATTTCTTTTTCTAATAACAGAACCAAAATTAAAAGAAGTTAAGGTTGGGACGCACCAATGAATTGAAGAGTCAGCATTAGTTTGATAAACTTACTATCAAATGCTAAGTCAACGAAGTCTAAGATATTGTTCAACATTCTTATTGCTTAAGTTATTTTCCTTATTACCTTTTTGTAACTTTAAAAGATTTATTCAGTAGCTTGCGTTCCTGATCTTATCACTAATGAGTAAACTTCGCCCTTAACGAAATTAAACTTCACTGGTCACCTGTGAGCCCAGATTGTCAGTTTATTTGTGTCAGCCTGCAGTTGCAGACTCCCAACTGCAGTTGAATTTCTCAATACACGCGCTCCTTAGTATATGTCATTAATATATATATGAGAGAGAGAAGCGATCGGCCAACACTATCACTAATTATCAGCCAGGCTAGTTTCCAAACTTGACCTCCTTGCCCTACGCTGCAATGCTGGTTCACTTTCCCTTTTTTCTAGGTATTACTTTGGCTTTTGCTCCCGAGAGCTGGCTGCTTGTGTGCCCCCACCGCTAGTTAGACCATGGAATACTCGGTAAGCTGCTGCGTCACATGATTATTGTGTGGCCATCGGCAACTCGAGGGCGTGCCGGTTTGATACCTGCTTCTTTCCCTACACGTCGAAGCTTTGGAACTCTCTACCTTCTCATGTCTTTCCCAATAGCTATGACCAGGCACATTTCAAAAGACAGGTTTTTCACTTTCTCAAAAATATAGTAAATACTTTCCCCTTGTCTTTCCTTTTCTGTTTTATAATTCTCTCTATATTTCAAGTAAGGCCCGGCCTTGATGTGACTGGAGCCTTCAACATAAAAAAAACTGAAAGTTTGAGGCAAGGTTTAGGAAGATGGGCTATGACATGTGTATGAAGGAAGTGTTTCAGAGGAGTTGAGAAAAGAGGCCTTTGTGCTTTGATATCAAGGAGATTGAGTTAGGAATGACGAGAAAAAGAAACTGGGAGAGTGGAAGGATTTTAGGAAAATAGAACGGGTGACGTTGTCTGCAGGGGAGGAGTGCAAACGATTGGGAGGACTTCAAGAGAAAGCGACAAAGTAGAGAGAAAGATAGAGAGAAAAAAAACGGGGCAAATAGAGGGATGGAGTGAGAGTGCCGATGATCTTTATGTAGAATAAGAAAATGTTTTTGGAAGGAAGTGAACAATGTGAAGAAAACAAGAGAACAGATAGGGATTGACATTAAGAGGTGCGGACGGAAAAATGGTAACTTTCAGAAAAGATCTGAGGTAGAGATAGGATGAGTATTTTCAAGGTCTGCCGAATGTGTTAGATAACAGGAAGGCAGACGTGATGTATTTGGGACGAGGTGACATTCCGAATGTTATGGTGAAAAGAAAGGAGGTCATGAAAGCTTTTCGTAAGATGAAGCATGGCAAAGCGGCAGGATTGGATGTGATTGCCGATGGATATTTAAGACAGGGAATGTCATTGGTATTGATTATGATTATTTGGAGAGGCTGTTTGACGTTGTATAACTGAAGGTGAAGTGCCACAGTACTGGCAAAGTTCTTACTTAATGCCATTTTGGAAGGGTTACATAAAAAAAAATGTTTGACTTGCTAAGGTATAAGTCAACAGTGTTGAATATACTTTATAATGTGTATGGGAGAATGATGAATGATAGGATGATGGCACTTACAGAGCATATGACTGGAGAGTAGCAGTGTGGTTTCGAGTGTGGTAGAGTATGGTGTTTGCTTTGATCGATTTTTCGAAAAATACTTGGCGAGAGAGAGAGAGAGAGCTTTGCAGGTGGCATTTATGGATGTAGAGAAAGTGTATGATAGGGTGACTACTATTCCTTGTGGAAGGTGATACGAATCGACTGTGTTTGGGATAAGCTACAAATTGCATTGAGGAGTTTTTGGAAGAGATAGTAAGGCGTGTGTAGGAGTTGGAAGGGAGGAGGGTGAATGGTTCCAAGTAAGGGTGGGTCTGTGTGAAAGGTGTAGAAGATCCTCATAGTTGTTTAATCTATTCATGGACGCGTTGATGACGGGGAGGAGGGTGAATGCGAAAGCCTTAGGAGTAAGGGACGGATCTGCAGTATTCGTAGGGTGTATTAGGGGGCTTTGGGGCGGCGCGCAGTGGTAGGTGAGTCGCTGGTGTCAGCCTTTGGTGATAAGTGCGAAAGGAGGAAGGTTACATACAATGTGCTCAGTTGGTCGAAATGAATTTAAAGGCATGCTTCTTGGTTCACAACGCCCAAATCTCTTGCACCAGTGTGCACTATGCCTAGATCTGTACGCTGGTCCAATATGCCCAGATCTGTACCCTGTTTCAGTATGCCCAGATCTGTACCCTGGTCCAATATGCCCAGATTTGTACCCTGTCCAATATGCCCAGATCTGTACCCTGGTCCACTATGCCTAGATCTGTACCCTGGTCCAGTATACCCAGATCTGTACCCTGGTCCAATATGCCCAGATCTGTACCCTGGTCCAATATGCCCAGATCTGTACCCTGGTCCAATATGCCCAGATCTGTACCCTGGTCCACTATGCCCACATTTGTACCCTGGTCCAATATGCCCAGATTTGTACTGTGGTCCAATATGCCCACATCTGTATCCTGGTCCAATATGCGCAGATCTGTAACCTGGTCCACTATGCCCAGCTGTGTACCCTGGTCCACTGTGCCCAAATCTGTAACCTGGTCCAGTATGCCCAGATCTTTACTCCGGTCCACTATGCCCAGATCTTTGTACCTAGATCCGCTATGCCCAGATCTTCGGTCTGTTAAATGTAAACTGTCCTCCCAGTTTGATATGCAAGTAGCATATCGTTCGATCTTAGTTTGGGCAAGAAAACCCTGTGGGAAATATCACGATGCGTTCACACTCCAGAGTTAATAATGACATGGAAGCCGTGGGTGAAAGAAGACTCAGGTTTTTTCGTTAATTATATTTTCTCTTCTCCACCCACCGGAAAGTTAAGCTTGTCATGTCTTCGGGTGTTGAACAGTATAGTCTGGGGTTAAGAACGAGTTTCGGCTTGAAGAAGTTCTCAGGTTGGAGAACAGTGAGTTAGTTGTAACGAGCAGTGGGGCACAGCTAGGCTGCTCGCCGGGCTGCCTCGTCTGGGCATAAAGTCTGCATGGGACCGTTAAATGGACGTGAGCATGGGAACAGACAGGGGGAAGAGGAATTGTGTGAATGTGACGACGTAAGAGCAACAAGGATCCGGTTCTTCGTAACGGGTCTGTGAACCCGCGTGACCACTGGGACGCTATGTAAGCAAGACGCTGACATCCAGCCGTCACTCGATATTCGCCAGACGTGTTTGTGTACGCTCTACGGGAAAGGTCCTTCCTGTGTGTTTCTGTATTCTTGTTTCACTGCCCCTCGGCTGATGATGCAGAGCTGCCAATCAATATGTTTTCGTCGTATTTATTACGTAATTTTGAGAAAATACGACAGTACGATTTTTTTTAGTAAAATACGTATTTTTGAAATTCTGGTCGTATGTTCATGTATTGTACATGTATTGTGTATGTAATGTATTGGAATTTCACAGGGTTCCCTGTTCAGTATACAGTGTACGTACGTTCTCATCGCGCACGCAAGTACAAATGCAGTTTACAGAATAACTGTCGGACGTCGGCCAATTTCTGACCATTTCGCGGAAATGTTCGCACGAATTGTTGCACGGGTTGGTCTTACCGTGCGATCACATCTTTAGCTTCTGTAACCAGGCTGGTCCTACTTCCAGGCCAGGCCCTCCTGAGGATTCAGAAAGGCGAGCCAGATTATCATGTATTGAAGTGGATGAGAAATTACTAGTTCCCTTCCATCTATTGCTGTTCTTCAAAGAAGTAAAGATTTATTTTACCGAGATTTTCTTGCATTGACAGATGAAGAGGAACAACGAAAATTTTGCTCGAAAAATCAAATCCTCAGAACCTCTGTTGATGGACTGTGGAGATATCACCTTGAGCCACTGAACATCACAATTTCCTGTATGGAAAGTGCAGCCTTGAGTGCGCGTAGGTTGTAAGTTTCGTTTTGCAAAATTCTTTTCTTTTTTTACCAAAATTTCTTGTATTTGCCATGTGTTCCTTTTTTTATTTGTTTGACAAGGTTGGCAGCTGTGATGATAGGTCATCAAATCAGCAGTCTTTTCATATAAGTTAAATGATTGCATGAATTATTGGTTTGTATAGTTTCTTGGTACAGCTCCTGTCTTGATATAGTTTTTGTCTTGGTGTAGTTTCTGTTTTGGTATAGCTCTTTTGTTGTTATATATATATATATATTTTTTTTTTTTTTTTCTTTTCATACATATTCGCCTTTTCCCGCGTTAGCGAGGTAGCGTTAAGAACAGAGGACTGAGCCTTAGAGG
>JAYMFT010085074.1:0-14184 GCA_038088735.1 Panulirus argus | reverse complement strand
TCTCTATATTTCAATTAGGGCCCGGCCTTGATGTGGACTTTTGTCCGTGACTGGAGCCTTCAACATGAAAAAATAAACTGTGTCTTAGAGGCATTAAACTTAACAAGATTTTGTCTACCCCACTGAGATAACCCGTTCGAAGTCTAAGTTTACTGAGGAAGCTGTGTCAAAACGAGATGCAAATAGAGTGAGAGAAGAGGGAGCAAAATTGAAGGATGTGGATGAATGCAGTGTTAAGTCGTGAGCGTATTAGTGCATTGGATTATTTATGGAGGGGAGGAAATCATTAAAAAAGGGAGAAAAAGTGTAATGGACAGGACAGAACTTTAAGGGACACCACTGTTGATGAAGAAAAAGGGAAGGTTGATCTATCAACAACCACAGAGATAGACCGGCCAGAGGGGAAGCTAGATATGAAGGAGCAAAGTGAGAGAGGGAAGCCAAAAGAGGGGAGCTTAGAGATGAGACCACGATGCCACACCCTGTCAAAAGCCTTATATAGGTCAAGAGCAACTACACATGACTCCCCAAATTCTTTCTTGGATGATGATCAGACATTAATAAAATAGAAAAGAATATCATCAGTGGATCTCGCCTAATGGAAGGCATACTAGTGATCAGAGAGAATACTGTGATTTTCTAGGTGTTTAAGGATGTGGGAGTTGAGGGATTCAAAAACTTTAGAAATGGTAGCTGTCAAAGCAATAGGACGATGGTTAGAGGTCAGAAAGGTCACACTTCTTAGGGACGGGATGTATCAATGCATGCTTCCAAGGAGAAGGACACGTTTTGGTTTTTAAGCGGAAAAGAAACAGACGAGCAAGCACAGGTACAAGTTCGAAGGCACACTCTCAGTAAGCGGGAATGGATGCCATCAGAAAGCTCTTTTCGGACAGCCCGAAAAGAGATTACAGGAGGAGGCATAGGATTAGTAAGAGGAGCATCAAGGGGTGAGGGAATGTTAGAGTCATCCAAGTTGAAATTAGAGGAGAAACGAGAACCAAAGAGAGTTGCTTAGTCAACGGGAGAGACAGCTAAAGTACCGTTAAAGCGAAAACAGTGAAGGGAAGGTAGAGCAACAGAAGTTATTAGATTAGAGATGCCCTTAGCTAAAGACCAGAGAGACCTATCAGTGGAAGACGAGAAGAGGTTATCGCACTTCCTTTGAATAAATGAACGCTTCGCTTCACGGATAACGTGCTTGCAGCGTTTACGAGCAGTGATGAAAACTGAATGGGAGCCAGAGGAAGGAGAGTTTTTCTAAGCCCGATATGCTTGATCCATTGCTTTAATGACTTAAAAACAGGAACGGCTGAACCATTGATTGGATGAAGAAGTAGTCTTGGAGGAAGAGGGGATAAATGCTTCCATTCCTGACAGAATAACTTCTGCTATGCGTCTCGCTGAGAGAGAAACATCACCACAGGCAGTGGTGGGGTCTGAATCCAATGCCCTGCTGAGGCTCCAAATCCTGACCTGCAGGTGGTGGTGGGTGTTAAGGCCAGTGTGTTGGTGAGGTCAAAGAGCCTGACCTGGAGGTGGTGGTGGGTGCTGAGGCCAGTAAGCTGCTGGGACCCCAAAGCTTGACCTTCAAGTGTTGGTTGGTGCTGAGACCAGTGTGCTGGTGAGTTCCCAGAGCCTGACCTACAAATGGTGGTAGGTACTGAGGTAAGTGTGCTTGTGAGACCTCAGAACCTGACCTGCAGGTGGTGGTGGGTTTTGAGGTCATTGTGCTAATGAGGCTCAAGAGCCGGACCTGCAGGTGGTGTTGGGTGCTGAGGCCAGTATGATGCTGAGACCCCAAAACCTGATCTGCAAGCGGTGGTGGGTGCTGAAGCCAGTGTGCTTTACAGACCCTAAAACCTGACTTGCAGGTGGTGGTGGGTGCTGAGGTCAGTATACATGTGAGACTCCATCGCCTGACCTGCAGGTGGCGGTGGGTGCTGAGGCCAGTATGCTGGTGAGGCTCCAGAGCCTGACCTGCAGGTGGTGGTGGGTACTGAAGCCCCAGAGCCTGACCTGCAGGTGGTGGTGAGTGATGAGGGAAGTGTGTTGGTGAGACTGCAGAGGCTGACCTGCAGGTGGTGGTGGGTGCTGAGGCCAGTGTGCTGGTGAGGCCCAGAGCCTGATCTGCAGGTGGTGGTGGGTGCTGAAACCCCAGAGCCTGACCTGCAGGTGGTGGTGGGTGATGAGGCCAGTGTGCTGGTGAGACCGTAGAGCCTGACCTTCATGCTTGTAACAAAACTAAACAGCCAAATGACACTGATACATAGTATGAATAACCTCGAAAATATATTATAGAATCATATGAAGTATGTGAGAGGAGACTTTGATATGACGACATATTAATCTATATTGTAGGGAGTGTCAACAGTGTCACGCAGTTCAACATTTATGTCACACTCTGGGCCAGAGGTCATCATAATGCGTAGCGGGGGTCGTGCGCTGGGCAGGGGCCTCTGACGTGTGCTCTGGATGCTGTTGTTATCTTTTGTCAGTATAGGGTGTGTGTCAAGCATGGGTCACTACGAGACAGTCAGAGAGGGGCGTGTAACTGGCATGGTTCACTACCATATAGCAGTGTGGGGTGTTTGACTGGCATGGATCACTGCCATACAGTCATTGTGGGATTCGTACTTGCCATGGGTCACTACAATACAGTCAGCATGGGGTGTGTTCTTAGCATAGACCACTAACATACACTTAGTGTGGATTGTTTCCCTGGGATGGGTCACTACTATACAGTCAGTGAGAGGTATTTGTCTGGCTTGGGTCACTACCATACAATCAGTGTGGGGTGTGTGCCTGGAATGAGTTACTACCACACGGTCAGTCTGGGGTGTATGCCCGTCATGGGTCCCTACCATACAGTCAGCGTGAGGTGCGTGCCTGGCATGGGTCACTACCATAGAGTCAGTGTGGGTTGTTTGCCTGGCATAGGTCACTGCCATACAGACAGTGTGGGGTGTGTGCCTGGCATGGGTCACAGCCATAGAGTCAATGTGGGATAAGTGGCTGGCATGAGTCACTACCATACAGTCATTATGGGATAAGCACATGGCATGGGTTATTAACATACGGTTAGTGTGGGGTATGTACCTTGCATGGTTCACTACCATACATTCTGTGTGGGGTGTGTACCTGGCATTGATCAACAACATATAGTCAGTGTTGGATGTGTACATGGCATGGGTCACTACCATACAGTCAGAGTGGGGTGTGTACCTGACATGGGTCACTACCATACAGTCAATGTATGGTGTGTGCTTGGCATGGGTCATTACCATACAGTCGGTGTGGGATGTGTATATGGCATGGGTCAGTACCATACAATCAGTCTGGGGTATGTGCGTGGCATGGATCACTACCATTCAGTCAGTGTTGGGTATATAGCTGGCATGAGTCACTACCATATAGTCAATATGAGATGTGTGCCTGACATAGGTCACTACCACACAGTCAGTGTGAGGTGTGAGCTGGTATGGGTCACTGCCATACGGTCAGTGTGTTGTGTTTGCTTAGCATGGGGGTCACTATAACACAGTCAGTGTAGGGTGTGTATCTGGCCAGGGTCACTACCATAGTGTCAGTGTGGGGTGTGTGCCTGACACTGGTCACTACCATAGAGTCAGTGTGGGTTGCGCACCTGTAATAGGTCACTAACATAGTCAGTGTGGGATGTGTGCCTGGCATGGGCCACTACCTTACAATTGCTGTGGGATGTATACCTGTCATGGGTCACTACCATACAGTCAGTGTGGGATGTATGCCTAGCATCGGCCGCTAACATACAATCATTGTGGGGTATTTAGTTGGCATGGGTCACTACCCTGCAGTAAATGTAGGGTGTGTGCCTGGCTTGGGTCAAAACTATACAATCAGTGTAAGGTGTGTGCCTGGCATGAGTCAGTACCATACAGTCGGAGTGCGGTGCGTATATATCATGGGTCAGCACCATACAATCAATGTGGATGTGTGCCTGGCATGAGACACTAACACATAATCAGTGTGGGTTGTGTACCTGGCATGAGTTACTACTATATAGTCAATATGGGATATGTGCCTGACATGGGTTACAACCACACAATCAGTGTGAGGCTTGAGCCTGGCATGGGTCACTACAATACAGTCAATGTGGGATGTGAACCCGGCATGGGTCACTAACATAGGGTCAGTGTGGGGTGTGTACCTGACATGGGTCACTACCATACAGTCGGTATGGGGTGTGTATGTGGCATGAGTAAGTACCATTAAATCAGTTTGGGGTGTGTGCCTGGCATAGGTCAATACCATACAGTTAGTGTGGGGTGTATACCTGGCATGAGTCACTACCATATAAACAATATGGGATGTGTGCCTGACATGGGTCACTACCACGCTGTCAGTGTGAGGTGTGAGCCTGGCATGGGTCACTATCAAAAATTCAGTGTACGTTGTTTGCCTTGCATTGGTCACTATCATACAGTTAGTGTGGGGTGTGTTCCTGGCATCGGTCACTACCATACAGTTATAGGGTGAGTAACTGGCATGGGTCACAACCATGCAGTCAGTGTGGGATGTGTGCCTGGAGTGGTTCACTATAAAAGAGTCAGTGAGGGGTGTCTGCCTTTCATGGGTCTCAAACATACAATCACTATGGGGGTGTTTGCCTGGCATGGAATACTACCATACAGTCAGTGTGGGGTGTGTGTCTGTCATGGGTCACAGCCATAGAGTCAGTGTAGGGTAAGTAGCTGGCATGGGTGACTACCATACAGTCATGGGTCATCAACATCGGTTAGTGTGGGGTGTGTGCCTAGCATGGGTCACAACCATAGTGTCAGAGTGAGGTGTATGCCTGGCATGGATAACTATCATAGAGTCTGTGCCTGACATTGGTTACTACCATATAGTCAGTGTAGGATGTGCACCTGGCATGGGGCACTAACATACAGTGTGGGGTCTGTGCCTGCCATGGGTCACTACCATACAATCAGTGTGGGGTGTCTACCTTTCATGGGCCATTAACATACAGTCAGTGTGGGATGTTTGCCTGGCAATGGTCACTACCATACAGTCAGTGTGCAATGTGTACCAGGCATGGGTCACTACCTTACAGTTACTGTGGGATGTATACCTGGCATGTTTCACTACCATACTGTCATTGTGGGGTGTTTGGTTGGCATGGGTAACTACCCTACAGTAACTGTAGGGTGTGTGCCTGGCATGGGTCACTACTATGCAGTAATTGTAATATGTTTGATTGGCATAAGTTACTACCATACAGTCAGTGCGAAGTATAAGCGTTTTATGGGTCACTGCCATACAGTCAAGGTAAGGAGTTTCCTTGGCTTGGGTAGCTTCCGTACAGTCAGTGTGGGGTGTGTACCTGGCATGGGTCACTACCATACATCAGTGTGAGGTGTGTGCCTTTCATGGGTCACTATCAAAAATTCAGTCTAGGTTGTTTGCCTGGCATGGGTCACTACCATACAGTCAGTGCGGGGAGTGTGCCTGGCATCGGACACTACCATACAGTTATTGTAGGGTGTGTACCTGACATGGGTCACAACCTTATACGGTCTGTGGGATGTGTGCCTGGAGTGGTTCACTATAAAACAGTCAGTTAGGGGTGTCTGCCTTTCATGGGTCACTAACATACAGTCATTATGGGGGTGTTTGACTGGCATGGATCACTACCATACAGTTATTGTGGGGTGTGAACCTGGCATGGGTCGCTACCATACACTTAGTGTGGGATGTGTGCCTGGAATGGGTCACTACTATAGTGTCAGTGTGGGGTGTTTGGTTGGCATAGGTCACCACCATACAGTAAGTGTGGGGTGTGTGCTTGTTCATGGGTCACACCATACAGTCAATGTGGGGTGACTTTCTTTCATGGGTCACTACCATAGTCACTGTGGGGTGTTTTCTCGCATGGGTCACTATCATACAGTTATTGTGGGGTGCTTGCCTGGCATGGGACACTACCATGAAATCAGTGTGAGGCGTGTGCCTTTCATGGGTCACTATAAAAATTCAATGTAGGTTGTTTGCCTGGCATGGGTCACTACCATACATTTATCGTGGGGTGTGATCCTGGCACGGGTCACTACCATACAGTTAGTGTGGGATGTGCGCCTGGCATGGGTCACTACCACAAAGTCAGTGTGGGATGTTTGGCTGACATGGGTCAATACCATACAGTAAGTGTGGGGTGTGTGCCTGGCATGGGTCATTAACATAGGGTCAGTGTGGGGTGTGATCCTGGCATGGGTCACTACCATACAGTTAGTGTGGGATGTGCGCCTGGCATGGGTCACTACCACACAGTCAGTGTGGGATGTTTGGCTGACATGGGTCAATACCATACAGTAAGTGTGGGGTGTGTGCCTGGCATGGTCATTACCATAGGGTCAGTGTGGGGTGTGTGCCTGGCATTGGTCACTACCATACAGTCAGTTTGGGGTGTGTGTCTCGCATGGGTCACTACCATACAACCAGGGTATGGTGTGCATTTAGCTTGGGTCACTACCATACAGTTATTGAAGGGTGTGTGCCTAGTATGGGTCAAATCCATACAGTCAGTTGGGATGTGTGCCTGGTATGGGTCACTACCACACAGTCAGTGTGCGCTGTTTGATTAGCAAGGGCCAATACCATAGAATCAGTGTGGGGTGTGTGCCTGGCATGGATCACAACCATGCAGTCAGTTTGGGATGTTTGGTTGGCGTTGGTCTCTACCATACTATCAGTGTGAAACGTGCGCCTTTCACGAGTCACTTCCTTACAATCAATATGGGGTGTTTGCCTGTCATGGGTCACTACCATACTTTCAGTGAGGGGTGTTTGGTAGGCGTGGGTCACTATATACAGTCAGAGTTGGGTGTGTACCTAGCATGGATCACTGCTATACGATAAGTGTGAGGTGTGTGCCTGACATGAGTCACTACCACAGAGACAGTGTAGGGTTTTTGCCTTGCATGGGCCACTACCATACAATCAGTGTGGGGTGTTTGCCTGGAATGGGTCTCTACCATAGAGTCAGTATTGGGTGTGTGCCTGGCATGGGGTCGCAACCATACAGTAAATGTGGTATGTGTGCCTGGCAAGAGTTACTACCGTGCAGTTACTGTGGGATGTATACCTGGCATGATTCACTAACATACAGTCAGTGTGGAATGTGTGCCTAGCATGGGTCATTACCATATTCTCACTGTTTAATGTGTGCCTAACATGGGTCACTACCATACTGATCATTGTGGGTCTTTTCTTTGGCATGGGTCACTACCCTACAGTAAATGTAGGGTGTGTCTTTTTCATGAGTCACTACTATACAGTCAGTGTGCGATGTTTGATTGGCATAGGTTACTACAATACACTCAGTTTGAAGTATATCCCTTTTATGTATCACTGTCATACAGTCAATGTAGGGAGTTTGCCGGGCATGGTTCACTACCATACAGTCAGTGTAGGGTGTGTGCCTGGCTCGGGTCACTGCCGTACAGTCAGTGTAGGGCGTGTACCTGGCATGGGTCATTACCATACAATCAGTGTGAGATGTGTGCATTTCATGGGTCACTATCATAATTTTAGTGTAGGTAGTTTGCCTGGTATGGGTCACTACCATACAGTCATTGTGGGGTGTGTACCTGGCATGGATCACTACCATACACTCAGTGTGGGGTGTTTGGTTGGCATGGGTAACTACCATACAGTAGGTGTGGGGTGTGTGCATGGCATGGGTCACTACCATACTCTCAGTGTGTGTACATAATATTGGTCACTACCCTACAGTAAATGTAGTGTGTGTGCCTGGCATGGGTAGCTACTATACAGTCAGTGTAAGATGTTTGATTGGCGTAGGTTACTACCATACAGTCAGTGTGGGGTGTTTGGTTGACATACGTCACCACCATATAGTAAGTGCGAGGTGTGTACCTTTCATGGATCACTACCATACAGTCATTATAAGGTGTCTTACTTTCATGGGTCACTACCTTAGAGGTACTGTAGGGTGTTTTCTGCCGTGGGTCACTACCATACATCTTTTGTGGGATGTGTACCTGGCAAGGGTCACAACCGTACAATCAGTGTTGGACCTGTGCCTGGTTTGGGTCACTACCAGGCAGTCAGTGTGGGGTGTTTGGTTGATATCGGTCAATACCATACAATAAGTGTAGAGTGTGTACCTGACATGGGTCATTACCATAGGGTTAGTGTGGGGTGTGTGCCTGGCATGGGTCACTTCCATACAGTCTTGAAGGATGTGTGCCTGGCTTTTGTCACTACCGTACAGTCAGGGTGAGGTGTGTACCTGGTGTAGGTCATTACCATACAATCAGTTTGAGGTGTGTGCCTTTCATGGGTCACTATCATAAATTCAGTATATGTTGCTTGCCTGGCATGGGTCATAACCATACAGTTATTGTGGGGTGTGCACCTGGCATGGGTCACAACCATATAGTCAGTATGGGATGTGTGTCTGGAGTGGTTTACTATCAAACAGTCAGTGAGGGATGTCTGCCTTTCATAGGTCACTAACGTACAGTCACTGTTGATGTGTGTGCCTGGCATGGGTCACTACCATACAGTTATTGTGGGATTTGAACCTGACATGGGTCACTACCATACAGTTAGTGTGGAATGTGTGCCTGGCATGGTTCATTCCCACACAGCCAGTGTGGGGTGTTTGGTTGGCATGGGTCAGTAACATACAGTAAGTGTTGATTTTGTGTTTGGCATGGGTCACTATCATACAGTCAATGTGGGTTCACTTCCTTTCATGGGTCACTACCATAGTGTCACTGTGGGGCGTTTCCTCGCAAAGGTCACTATCATATACATTTATTGTGGCGTGTTTGCCTGGCATGGGTCAATACCATACAGTTATTGTGTATGGCATACCTGGCATGGGTCACAACTATACAGTCAGTGTGGGATGTGTGCCTGGCTTTGGTCACTAACACTAGTCAGTGTGGGGTGTTTGGTTGGCGTGGGTCACTACCATACAGTAAGTGTGAGGTGTGTGCCTTTCATGGGTCAGTACCATACAATCATTTCAGGTTGTGTGGCATGGGTCACTACCATACAACGAGAGTATGTTGTGTATTTAGCATGGGTCACTACCATACAATTATTGTAGGATGTGTACCTAGTTTGGGTCAATACCATACAGTCTGTGTGGGATATGTGCCTAGTACGGGTCACTACCACAGAGTCAGGGTGCGCTGTTTGGTTGGCATGGACCAATACCATACGGTCAGTGTGAAGCGTGCGCCAGTCAGGAGTCACTACCTGGCAATCAATGTTGGGTGTTTGCCTGGCATGGGTCACTACATACAATCAGAGTTGGGTGTGTACCTTGCATGGATCACTACCATACGATCAGTGTGAGATTTGTGCCTTTCATGGGTCACTACCATAGTGTGTAGGGTGTTTGCCTTCCATGGGTCACTACTATGTAGTTATTATGGGATGTGTGTCTGGCATAGGTCACTACCACAGAGTTAGTGTGGGATGTGTGCCTGGAGAGGTTAACTATCATACAGCTAGTGTTGGGTGTGTGCTTGGCATTGGTCACTACCATACAGTCATTGTGGGATATTTGCCTGGCATGGGTCACTATCATACTGTCAGTATGGGGTGTTTGTCTGGCATGGATCATCACCACACCATTGAGTAAGCGTGGTATGTTTGAATTTCATGGGTCACTACTACACACTCACTGTGAGGTGTTTGCCTGGCAAGGATCATTACCATACAGCCAGTGTGGGCTGTATGCCTGTCATGGGTCCCTACCATACAGTCAGTGTGTGGTTTGTGCCTTTCATGGGTCAGTACCATAAGTCGGTGTGAGGTGTGTGCATTTCATGGGTCATTACATGAATTCAGTGTATGGTGTGTGCCTGACATAGTTCAGTACCATGGAGTCAGTTTGGGGTTCTTGCCTGGCATCGGTCACTACCACACACTCAGTGCGGGGTGTTTTGGTTGGTATGGGTCAATACCATAGAGTCATTGTGGGATGTGCACATTTCATGGATCACTAACATAAGGTCAGTGTTGGCTGTGTCCCTGGATTAGTCACTATCATACTGTTAGTGTAGATTGTGTACCTGGCATGGATCATTACCATACAGTCAGTATGGGTCTGTGCATGGCATGGATCAATATCATACAGTCAGTGTTAGGTGCTTGCATTTCATGGGTCATTACCATACGGTCAGTACAGGGTGTTTGTCTGGCATTGGTCACTAGCATACAGTTAGTATGGAATGTATGCCTCCCATGAATCACTACCATACAATAAATGTAGGCAGTTTACCTGGCATGGTTCACTACCATATAGTCAGAGTAGGGTGTGTGCCTGTCTTGGGTCACTCCCGTGTAATCAGTGTGTGGTGTGTGCCTTTCATGGGTTGCTATCATAAATTTAGTGTATGGTGTTTGCCTGGTGTGAGTCACTACCACACAATCATTGTAGGATGTTTGCCTGGCATGGATCACTACCATACCGTCAGTGTGGGATGTGTGCCCGGAGTGGTTTACTATCAGACAGTCAGTGAGGGGTGTGCACTTGGCATGGGTCACTACCATACAGTCAGTATTGGGTGTGTGCTTGTCATAAGTCATTACCATACAATCTGGGAGTTTGCTTGGCATGGGTAACTACCATAAAGTCAGTGTGGGTTGTATGCCTGGCAAGGGTCATTACCCTGCAGTCAGTGTGGGGTGTGTGCCTGGCATGGATCACTACCTAAGAGTCAGTGTGGGGTGTCTGCCTTTCATGGGTCACTACCATACAATCACTGTAGGGTGTTTGCCTGGCATAGATCACTGTCATACAGTCAATATGGGTGTGTGCCTGGCATGGGTCACTAACATAAAGTGTGGGGTGTGTGCGTGGCATGGTTCACTACCATATAAACATTGTGGGGTGACCTTTCTTGGGTCACTACCATAGAATCATTGTGGGGTGTTTCCTCGCATGGTTCACTATCATACAGTTGTTGTGGGGTGTTTGTCTGGCATGGGTCACTATCATACAGTCAGAATGGGATATGTACCTGACATGGGTCACAATCATAGTCAGTGTGGGATGTTTGCCTTGCTTGGGTCACTACCATACTGTCAGTGAGGGGTGTTTGGTTGGCATGGATCACTACCATACAGTTAATGTGAGGTGTGTGCCTTTCATGGGTCACTACCATACAGTCATTGTAGGGTATCTTCCCTTCATGGGTCACTACCATAGAGTCACAGTGGGATGTTTTCCTTTCATGGGTCACTACCATACAGCTATTGTGGGTTGTGTAACTGGCATGGGTAACAACCATACAGTCAGTGTAGGATATGTGCCTGGCTTGGGTCACTACCATGCAGTCAGTGTGGGGTATTTGGTTGGCATAGGGCAATACCATGCAGTAAATGTGGTGTGTGTGCCTGGCATGGGTTAGTACCATGCTCTTAATGTAGGGTGTGTGCCTGATATGGGTCACTACCATACAGTCAGTTTAGGGTGTGTGTCAGGCATGGATCACTACAATACAGCCAGAGTATGGTGTGTACCTAGCATGGGTCACTACCAAACATTTTTGTCGGGTGTGTACCTAGTATTGGTCAATACCATACTGTATGGGATGTGTGCCTGGTATGGGTCACTACCACACAGTCAGTGTGCAGTGTTTGGTGTGGGGTGTGTGCCACGCATGGATCATTACCGTACTTTCAGTTTAGAATGTTTGGTTAGCGTGGGTCACTACCATACAGTCATTGTGAGGCTTTTGCCTTTCATGGGTCACTACCTTACAGTCAATGTAGGATATTTGCCAGGCATGGGTCGTTAACGTAGAGTCAGTGTGGGATGTGTGCCTGGCATGGGTCACTACCATAAAATCATTGTGAAATGTGCGCCCTTCATGGGTTACTGCCATAATTTTAGTGTTGGGTGTTTGCCTGGTGTGGGTCACTACTACACATTCACTGTGGGGTGTTTGCCTGGCATGGATCACTACCATACCGTCAGTGTGGGATGTGTGCCTGAAGTAGTTCACTATCAAACGGTCAATGAGGGGTGTGTACCTGGCATGGGTAACAACCATACTGTCATTGTGGGGTGTGTGCATGGAATTAGTCATTACCATACAGTCAGTCTGAGATTTTTGCCTGGCATGGGTAACTACCATACAGTCAGTGTGGGATGTGTACCTGCCATGGGTAACAACCATACAGTCAGTGTGGAATATGTGCCTGGCTTGGGTCACTATCATACTGTCAGTGATGGGCGTTTGGTTGACATGGATCACTAGCATACAGTATGTCTGAGATGTGTGCCTTTCATGGGTCACTACCATACAGCTATTGTGGGTTGTGTAACTGGCATGGGTAGCAACCATACAGTCAGTGTGGGATATGTGGCTGGCTTAGGTCACTACCATGCAGTCAGTGTGGGGTGTTGGGTTAGTATGGATCAGTACCATGCAGTAAGTGTGGGGTGTGTGCCTGGTATGGGTAAGTACCATTCACTCAATGTAGGGTGTGTGCGTGACATGGTTCACTAATTAGAGTTAGTTTGGGGTGTGTGTCAGCCATGGGTCACAACTATACAATCAGAGTATGGTGTGTACCTAGCATGGGTCACTACCATACAGTTTTTGTAGGGTTTGTACTTAGTATGGGTCAATACCACACAGTATGAGATGTGTGCCTGGTATGGGTCACTACCACACACTCAGTGTGCAGTGCTTGGTTGGCATGGGCAAATACCATACATTAAGTTTGGGGTGTGTGCCGGGCAAGGACCACTACCACACAGTCAATTTGGAATGTTTGGTTGGCGTGGGTCACTACCATACAGTCAGTGTGAGGCGTTTGCCTTTCACTGGTCACTACCTTACAGACAATATGGGATGCTTGCCTGACATGGGTCACTGCCATACAGTCAGTGTGGTGTGTGTGCCTGGCATGGGTCAGCACATAGAGTCAGAGTTGGGTGAGTGCCTAGCATGGGTCGCTACCAAACAGTCAATGTGAGGTGTCTGTCTTTCATGAGTAACTATCATGCAGACAGTGTAGGGTGTGTACCTGGCATGGGTCACTACCATACAGTTAGTGTGGGATGTGTGCCTGGAGTGGTTCATAATCACATATAAAGTTTGGAGTGTGCTTGGCATGGGTCACTACCATGCGGTTAGTGTGGGACGTGTGCCTGGCATGGGTTACTATCATACAGTTAGTGTGTCGTGTTACCCTGGCATGGGTCGCTACTATACAATCAGTGTAGGGTTTTTGCCTGGCACGGGTCACTACCATAGAGTCCATGTGGGATGTTTGCATTTCAAGGGTCGCTAACACACAGTCGCCGTGAGATGTTTGCCTGGCATGGGTCACTACCATACAGTCGGTGTGGGGTGTGTGCCTGGCATGGGTCACTACCATACAGTCTTGTGTTAAGTGTTTTTTGGCATGGGTCACTACCATACAGTAAATGTGAGATGTTTGCCTGGCATAGGTCACTTCCATACAGAAATATTGGGGTGACTTCCTTTCACGGGTCACTACAATAGAGTCATTATGGGTTTTTTTCCTCGCAGGGTCACTACAATACATTTATTGTGGGGTATTTGCCTGGCATGGGTCGCTACCATACAGCTTTTGTCGGTTACGTAACTATCATGGGTCAGTACCGTACAGTCAGTGCGGGCTCTGTGCCTGGCTTGGATCACTACCATACAGTCAGTGTGGGGCTGGCACAGGTCACTACCATATAATCAGTTTGGGATGTGTGCCTCGCACGGGTCACTACCATACAGCCAGAGCAATGTGTGTACTTAGCATTGGTCTCTATTATAGATTATTGCAGGGTGTGTACCTGTTATGGGTCAATAGCATGCAGTCAGTGTGGGGTGTGTGCCTGACATGGGACATTACCATACAGTCGGTGTGAGGTTTATGCATTTCGCGGATCAGCACCATGCAGTCAATGTGAGGTATGTGCCTTTCATGGGTCACTGCTATACCACACTGATCATACTCTCATAAATGTATCTATTCTTACGGCACCTCCCCCTCCAGCAACCCCTTCTAAGCGTAAATACTGGCACCTGAACAAAGCTTCCTGGAATAGCTTACGTAACTTCTTTTCTGACTTTCCCTGGGTAAATTACTGTCTCTTATGTGGTGATGCTTCTGTCTCTGCCAAAC